>WTXK01000169.1:0-95248 GCA_025769895.1 Lactarius psammicola
TGCCAGGATAACGCTTTCTTTATTGTAGAGTACATTATAAATAAGTTCACACTGTCTTGCATGACAACATCTTAGACATTTCTCAAATATATTTCTCATAAATTAACATAAAAATTCACATAACATTATACTCTGCCCACAGTGATAGCCATGTCAGTAGCATGCATGCGTGTCGTGTACCGTTTGTTACCATGCCATGTGCCCACGTTATGACATGGGTGTCCGATAAAGACGATTCCGATCGCGGTGTCGTAGTGGTATCTCTCAAATAGCAATTCACGGCGAAAACGTATGGCTCGCAGATTGGCACGAACGTCACTGGAGAGGGTCTCTTTCACACCAGGCTTATCGACGGTGCGCGCCTTGTGCGTGATTGTCGATTCTTCCTCGCAGAGGTATGGTCCAGTTCAAGAGCTTCCGGGTGGTCATTGAGGATCCCTGACCGCGCGAATCGCGAGAGCTGAATATATGTATTGGTACTACGGGCGCCGGTCTACAGACGTACGTGCCGTTTTTCTCCGCTGATCCGTTTGTGGGCATCGGGTCTGGGACGTGTCGAATGCAGGGGCACGCTAATCGATAACTGTGATCGCACATCCTCGACTCGAACACTCCCACATGTCATACCTCAGCTGGCTTTTCCCCCAAATTTCCCATTTCAATCGCGAAGTTAATCACTATTCCGCCCGGTTCTTGGGCCTTGAACTCTCGAACGATCAGCTTCGGGCGACGATGGTATAGTAGATTAAAATTTGGGGTTGGTTGGCGTTGAGGCTGTGGATTTCGGTACAGCACTTTCTGAGTTCTTATTTCTTGAAATCCGTTTTCGTGCGTCGTCGGATGCAGAACCCTAGAGTACTTTTTAAAGTATCTCCCTCGTAAGTTAGTCTTATCTCAGCCACTAATCCGAATATGATCAATTATATATCTGGACCTCCCCACTTCCTGGAAAGTGGCATCGCGGCCCATCAACTGTTGAGGTGGTGGATTGGAGCGTATTTCGTTGGCGGTTGAACCCGTTTAGCACCGTTGTCCATCCTTTCCCTGTCCGTCGTCTTTCACTTGGTCACTCCAGATTTCTCTTGGAGGAAATTAGCCAGAATCGCGAAAGTCTCAAGAATAAAGCCAACTGGCGGGGCGGCTCAGGCTTGGGCTCAGGTGAGAACCGCTTTACGTCTAACGCAAGGATCATTAGTCAAGATCGCTCAAGGGTTTTCAAACGCCCAAACGGTCTCCAGGGGCAAGGGTTTTCCCGCGCCTGAACTCTAAAAGGACCAAGCCTTGGTCCCTCGCGAAGTGGGATCGCTATGTTACCAAAAGACCATATATAAATTTGTCATTTTGTACAGATACACGAATTGGCCCTGATGATGGTGGGCTACGCGCAGAACCTCGGTCCTCACACTGTACGCGCGTCTTGCGCACCCGGTGCGGTCGTCGATCACGTGAACGCGTTCGGTCATCTCGGTCGATTCGGTCTTTGGAGAAAAACCCTTGGTATGACGGAGCTGGCCCGTGTGTTGGGTGTGAAATTCTTCTTCGATTCGCGACTGCAATTACACCCTCAGCTCTCATCGAACATTTTCTTCTACCAAATACCCCCATAGCCTAGGACACTTTATCCGACTCTCAGCATTGAGGCTATGCTGGGTGGACCAGACCACGTGGTTGCCCGTGTCGGAACCTGTGCCAATTCGTCCCTTGTTGCCGCACAGATGCCTCACGTCCGCGAGACTTCTCCAAAGACATGGGCTCGTACGGGACGCGTCCAAATTGCTTCTGCGTTTCTTACAAGCTTTATTCTGACGCCCTGATCGCCATGGTGAGGCGGAAGCGTGCGCCACAGGTACGTACGTATATGCCTCTAGTGGTCAAGGTCACCGGGACGACGAAGTTATCGAGTATATCATGGGATCAAGAGAAGAGGCGTGGTGTGTTCGCGGCTGGTTAGGAGACGTTGACGTCTCTGGCAGCGGACGTCGGGTTGCAACAGTCCCACGATACTTCATCGACAGATATGGATTCGAACCTGGTAGGTCTGTTTTTTTGAACGTTCGAGAATAATTCCCTAATGACACCGTCAAGATATCACATCATCGCGTCGTTCACTTGCCGACTACCTGTCGACTTATCTCTCCCTGGTGCCCTCACCTTTCCGATGCTGTCCTCTCATTCGGGCCTATGGATTTTCTCCTGACAAGCGCCCCTTACTGCCTCTCAAGTCGGCTGTTTGGCGTTTACCCACATCCTGCCCAGGACCCGACGTGAGAAGCGAAAATACATTATTATGTTGACGAAGCAGGTATACCGTACTTGGCTAGTTGTATTGTACCTGAGTACCTAACTGATACCATCTCCAGAAATGCGGATGTTCCTCGAGGCACTTATCAGAGGACATGTACATCAAATCATGGAGCACATTCGACCTGCCTTGTGTCCGTTGTTCCGCCTGGCGGTTCCATAGGGTGTGTCTCAGGAGCCTCTCCAGTTTTGTCACCTATTTACACGACTATATTCGCAGCCTAGATGACAAGCTATTGAGCTTTTGGCTGCTTCAAGGTGATAGCCATCCACTATCGCATGTCAAAGGGATTTTCCGCTTCGAGACGAGCGTGAAAGTGAACGAGTTCCGGATACGACTCATCCTCATTACCCTGCACGAGTACTCATTACGGGTACTGCGACCAATTTCCCCGCTAGTTGCATCGCTCGTCAGCGAACTTTTCAACCCCCCCCCCCCGTGTTCGATCCAATGACTCAGCCTGATTCGGCTCAAATCACGCTTCACCGTTATGCACAGCCAAATGATTACTCCGAAAGCGCAACTTTGGAGGCGTCTATACGTTGCGCGATGGTTTTGGAGCAAGGAGTGGGACTGGTCGCGGAAGCTTCGAGGAGGAAGTCCGGCGGCTACTCCCGATGCACCGGGTGACCAGCGGCGGCACTCCGGTCCGCACTCATGTTGGCGGAGAGACTCCCGCGGGGAGTGGTGCCAACACATCCTACGGCAATCGATGCACGGGATTCGGTGCTGCAGTACTCGAAGAAGAGGAAGAGGACGCGCTCGAGAAAAAGATGGAGCGTCCAGGCGGCGACGGATTTGGCGAGGGGGAGCTCGCGGCACGCTTACGTACTGCGACAGGGTCGAGTATGGCGACCACAACTGGTACGTCGTCAACGGGCTCAAGTGGTGCGCTTCCCTCGACAACCTTTACGACACCTGAAATTGGAACGAAGCAACACAAGCTCGGATGGCGAAAGTGCAGCTACGGTCACGGCTGCGACGCTTATGCCGGTCACGGCTCTGCCGACGAGTAAAGCCGAAACGCAAGTCGGGCTGGCAAAGGTCGCGGAGCCAGATGTCGACGCATTCGTGGCTTATACGGCGGTCGTGCCCCGAGTATTGTCGACTGGAAGGGATGCTGGTGAAGGCGCTGGTGTGGGGGATGGTTGCGTTGCGTTGTGCCCTTGCTCGCTTGCTTGCGAGGTTATCGTCACGTGTTCATCGAAGAAAGAACGAAGAAAACAAAAGGGATGGCGTCATCTATATCACACATACCCATTGCATATCCACGCTCGTAGTAGAGTAGTGACCCTTCAACGCTACGTCCGACATGACCCGTACGGTATCCATAATGTGCGTCGAATTTAGGACTTTTGTTGCCAATCACTTGCCACCATTGTCGCCAGCACGGCGGTAATATCCGAGTTCCCTTTACCACAATCCATTGGCACCCCCTCGTCTCCGAGTCGTGATGCAGAAAGTCAATGCGGCATGCAGGGGATCTGACAGTCGTCTTTACGTTTTATATCTCTCGGTCCCGTACTGACGCATAGGCTCCCGGGTAACCCACAAAGCGGTCCACATAATTACCCCCAACAGTGCCATCGCTTCTGGTCTACCCAGACGGCCACATTTTCTGTTCCAGTCCAGAAAGAACAATTGTCATGTATCACATCAGACACGGCCTCTTATTTGTGTCTTTGAGTCTCTGCTTAAATTACTCCTGTATTTTCACGGCGTTGTCACATGGCTAAACTCCCTGACCTTCCTCTCGAAACCCTTCTCGATATTATCGAATGGTCCCTACAATCGTGTGGCCACCCTTACGACCGCTTCCTTCAGCTCAACCACCTCTCGCTCGTCTCTAGGTACTTCCACGACATCACCGCTCCCATCATCTTCCGCAACTATAAGCTTCAGCTGCGTGAAGCCCCCGCAAGCTCGGCGCTCCCGATCCTACGTGCTTTCTCACCGGTACATCCCTCCTCACATGGAACCAAGTCGGCGTTCATGCCCGTCTGGCGCATCTCCGAAACAATGCCGGTTTCGTCCGCGAGCTTCGAATAGTCGACTGGGGTCAGTCGCTGGGAAAGGTCTGCCTCGGCGTCGAGCCGGGACCTGCACCATTCGACCCCACGTCGTTAGTAGACAGTCTGGACGCGCTCACAGGCGTGACTTCTGTCGTCTTTGAGGCTACAAAGCAGTTCCACAAGGTGCACTCAATTTCCCGTTGAACTCTGGCATTGGCTGTCGCGGGCCAGTCCCGCGAATGTGTCTTTCGATGGATCCTTCACATTTCCCTCTGCTCTAGAGCCGTTGCCCTCCGTTCGGTCGTTATCTCTTCGCGCGAGTGATGAAGCTGTTAGAGTCGTAGAGGTGAGTCTTCACATGCATCCGGTGGATTGGGGGCATGGTTGACACCGTAATAGGCCGTGCGTCCTGAGCTCCTCGATATCAGTCTTGAAGCCACGGATCAGAAGGGTTACTGTTTCAAGGATGTCTTCCGACCATATCCCTCCTTGAAACAGTTAGACATCAGATTCGGTTACTACGGCGATTGGATCCCTTGCGGCTACTTCGATTTCACGACGTATCCAGAAGACGCTAGAATCGCAATACAGATGAAGGTGCCAGACTGCGAGACATATATTGAAGCACCAGTGAGTTCAGCCTGTGCCGTTAGAGTGGCCACCTCTGATCAGCCTATGGCTTCTCAGGGTGCATGGGCGGCAACAGAAAAGCACCTAAAGCGAGTGTTTGTCGATGACTTTGCGAAGCTCGATGTCCGTCGCGACGATGGGTCGGACACGTTCGTTATTTCTCGCCCGGCACCTGGACGTGTGGTAGGCGTCCGTGACCTCCATTTACTGGAGAGGGACGAGGACAAAGAGGCGGTGCTTGGGTTCGAGCAGGCGGTACTTGCCGCATTGCCTAATCAGCAACTACTCGATGGCCCGATTGATGCTGGCTTTTGGGACCGCCTAGATGGTCTATTCGCGAAGGTATACACCCAAACGTTCGAGGCCTTAGCCGCGTAGGGCTTCTGGGTGGCTCCCAGTACATGGTGCCGAAGCCAAAAGAAATGACAGTGGGTCGCAGGCTCTTGCCTCATCCTTACTGGTGCATCCGCTCAGTCCCCCATCCACAGACGCCTCACAGCTAGCCTTCTGGATACCAGTGATGCCTCACGTCCTGATTCCTCCCCACTAATCCCGCACAAGCTCCATCCCTTTGTCGTATGTATCAGCCTCCGGGCTTCGAGCCTTTCGAAGGATTAATGGTTAAGGTGTCTATAAGTAGTACTTCAGCGTTTTCCATGTTCAAGGCGTTTGTCACTCTTCCTGTTGCCTCCGCGGGGGGTCTTCTTTAAAAAAGAAAAATCTGCATCACTGTATGAGTCTCTACATTCACTCAGGCGAAGACGCGAATGCTGATGCACTCGGCTGTCCCGGCCAAACTGCGGTCGGGTATTTGCTCACCTCCCGTCACGCGACGACTTTTTCTTTTACCGTTTTGGGAACCTTGAACATTTTTGATGAAAGGAGTCTAGGCAGTGTCTCGGGAATTCCCAAAAATGTTGGGAACCCTATTCCTTTTTTGTAAGATAAATCAAAATAAATGGGAAAGGCCGTGAAAACAGCGACAATAAGACCTATTTTTCTGTAATCGTTACATTTCGGCAATTGATGTTGGATTTACTTGGCCCACATGCCACTGATCACCACACTGATCACAGTAGTTCACACTCAACACCACAACACGGAATACATCCTGTTACAACAAACTACGACTGTACACTGTACAGAGTCGGACCAGCGGGAAACCGCGCTTTCATCACATCACAAAAGTTACAATTATCAAAGGTAGGATTCGCACGTTCACTATCTGTAAGGTAGACAAGCGGCAATACACGTTCTGTTCTCCCATCACACGTTCGACAACAACTCTGCGATCTCGGAAAGTCCTCTCAACAACGCGATCTGAATCGGTGTCCGATCTCTATCATCCTTAGCACCTAGATTTGCGCCATGGCTAAGTAGTAGGCGCACGACGTTGCCTTCCAGGGCCAAACGGGAAGACGCTGCCAGGTGCAACGGTGTCGAGTGTCTCCCGTCATGAGCGTTGACATCTGCCCCATGCTTGATCAGTAGCTTTACAGTGCCGCCACTCCCCTTGGACGATGCCAGATGCAACGGCGTTGAGTGGGTTTTATCCCTTGCAATCACGTCCGCCCCGTGCTCGATCAATGCCCGCACAACGTCAGCTTTTTCATTGGATTCAGCTCGACGGAATTGCGCAAGAAGTCTTTCGTCCTGTTCGTTTGCATCAGCCCGTGCAGTATGTATCAAGAATCGTACATATCCGGCACTCACCTGAGAAGATGCCAGATGCAAAGGCGTCCTGTCGCTCCAATCCCGTGCATTGATATCTGCGCCGTGCTCAATCAATAGCCGCATAGTTTCAGGATTCCAGGATGACAACGTCAGATGCAAAGGCGTCGAGTGGTTCCCATCCTGTGCGTTAACATTTGCGCCGTGCTCGATCAAAAGCTGCACAGTTTTAGGACTATGTGAGAACGATGCCAGGTGCAAAGGCGTCAAGTGGTTCCCATCCTGCGCGTTGACATCGGCACCGTTCTCGATCAATAGCCGCGTAGATCTATGACTCCGTGAGGACGACGCCAGATGCAAAGGCGTCGAATGGTTCCCGTCTTGTACATTTACTTTTGCTCCGTGCTCGATCAAAAGCTGCATAGTTTTAGTATTCCCCCGCGACGACGCCAGATGCAAAGCCGTCTTGCGGTTCCCGTCCAGCGCGTTGACATCTGCACCGTGCTTGATCAATAACTGCACGACTTCAGGGCTCCAGGAAGGCGAAGCCAGATGCAAAGGTGTGTTGTAGCTCCCATCATTCGCATTGGCATCCGCGCCATGCTCGACCAATAGCTGCACAGTTTCAAGACTCCTGGAGGACAACGCCAGATGTAAAGGCGTTTTGTGGCGCCCATTCAGTGCATTTACATCCGCGCCATTCTCGATCAATAGCCGCACATATTCAGGATTCCCTGAAGACGAAGACGTTGCCAGATGCAAAGGGGTCAAATTGCTCCCATTATGTGCGTTGACATCCGCACCGTGGTCGATCAATAGTTGCATTGTTTGAGGACTCCGTGAGGACAACGCTAAATGCAAAGGTGTATTGTGGCTCCCATCTTGGGCGCTGACTGCTGCCCCGTGGTCGACCAAAAGCTGCACAATTTCCATCTTCCCACGGTATGACGCCCGATGCAAAAGCGTCTGGCGGCTCCTATCCCGTGCGTTGACGTCCGCGCCGTGCTTGATCAATAGCCGCATGGTTTCATAACTCCGTGAGGACCACGCCAGACGCAGAGGCGTTTTGTGGGTCCCATCTTGTGCGTTGACATCTGCCCCATGGTGGATCAGACGCTGGACAGTTTTAGTCTTCCCTAGCGATGACGCCTGATGCAATAGCGTCCTGTGGCTTCCATCTGGCGCGTTGACATCTGCGCCGTGCTTGATCAATAGCTTTACGACTTCAAGTCTCCGCGTGGACCACGCCAGATGCAAAGGCGTATTGTGACTCTGATCAAGTGTGTTGACATTGGCGCCGTTCTCGATCAATAGCCGCACAGATTCAACATTCCCTGCGTACGATGCCGTATGCAAAGGCGCCGAGTGGCTCGCATCCAGTGCATTGACATCAGCACCGTTCTCAACCAATAGTCGCAGGACCTCCGGACTCCATAAGGGTGACGCCAAATGCAAGGGCATATTGTGGCTTCCATCGCGTGTGTTGACATCGGCGCCGTTCTCGATCAATAGCTGAATGGTTTCAAAATTCCACGAGGACAACGCTAGGAGCAAAGGCGTATTATGGCTCCCCATCCTGTACGTTGACATCGGCGCCGTGCTGTATCAATCGTCGCGCGATTTCAGGAGGCCCCTTTGACGATGCCAGATGCAAAGGCGTGGAATGAGTGTCGTCCCGTGCGGTCACATCCGCGCCATACTCGAGCAATACCTGGACAGTTTCAAGCTTCCCTTCACGGTATGCCGAGGAGTAGCTATCGTTCTGTTATTTTATATCAGTCCTGTGCTGTGAACAGAGCCGCGCAGTTTTGACCCTCACCCAAGACGACGCTAGATGCAATGGCGTGGTGTTCCTCAGATCCTGTGTGGCGATATCTGCCCCATGCTCCAACAACAACCGCACAATTTCGACCTGTCCACCTTCTGATGACAGGTGCAACGAAGTACGGTTCTCCTTGTTCTTGGCGTTGACGTTTGTGCCGTGCCGTAGTAGCATCCGGACGAATTCGATCCGCTCATTCTTCACTGCTAAATGGAGTGGTGTCTCACGGTTGTCTTCTTGCAAGTTTGCATCTGCTCCGTGGGCGAGTAGCCACTCCGCGATATCGACAAGTCCGTTGACTGATGCGGCATGCAGCAGAGTACGATTAACGTCACCCCTAATGCCCACGTTTGCACCGCGCTGATGTGGTAGCTCTGCAGTGTGGAAGTGTTTGTTGCGCAATGCCGCCGCCAGTGGACTGCGATTTTGACCGACTCGCGCATTCACATGCTGTGGATGCTCATCGACGAGGTGTGTTGCCAGGTCACGGAATCCGCATAGTGAAGCATAGTATAGCGGAGATCCACGAGGTATGGTGCTGTTATAACCCACGAAACTATCCCATCTTGTGTCAATGTCATACAACTTGAGCCACGCTGCGAAATGTGGTCTCGCCAAGTCGAATAGACGTCGCATCCCATCTTCTACACTTAATGACACCTTCCCGAACTGAGCATGGTCCACCCAGTGCCTAGCGGCATATTTGGCCAGAGGGGAGCTACTTTTGGCCTTTGCATCGCCTACGCCGTTGTCCGATTGGAGTAGGATTCCCAAGCAAGCTCCGACAATGACTGTGTGGGCTGGCTCGGGAGGGATATGAAAGTATGAAACGTCTGCGCTTGAAGTAGCCAGGCGATCCGAGGTCAGGAATTCTTTCACCGAAAAGTGGGAAAATTGCACCACCCGGTGACGACCGTTGTCGACAATTGAAATTAAGCTGGAGCACGTGGACAACATGGCCTCTTGCTGATCTCTCCACCGCCAATCCTCCTTCAATTCCGGTATCCCTTCTTTGGCCCCATCGAAGTCGAGAGCGAGAATCTCTGCGAGCTCCTCGACACGAAGCGGACGGCTGGCCACTGTAAGGCATTGTAACAGACGATAAGCGTGGTGTCGGTTAGTCGTCACGATTTCCTTCAACACCCGCTCGTATGTCTCGTCCAACGACGCGGGTAATTCCCTGAGAGCACGCGGGATGTTCTGGGGAAGGCAATGTCGCAACGTTTCCAGCTGACAGAAGACCCATCGGAACCTGAAAATAAAATCAGCCAGAGTCATCACCATCTTTTAAAGCACTTACATTCCGTCAGCTCTTTCCGAGAGCGTCTGAATAACCAGTTCTTTGTCCGCATCCCTCCATCTCCTTATTGACCTATTCGAGTTTGAGTGTACCACAGATTCAACGTATTCGGCAATATCCTTTTGTTGTCCGCTTTCGTCGTGAAGAGAGACCGAATGAGACGCGACGCTCTCAAGGGTGTCCTGAATGTCGACCTCCGGACGGCTTGTCACGCAGATATGAAGACTTGGAAGTCGCAGGTCAACGAGGTCCTTCACGAGGTCAAGGACCTGTTCGCGAAGCGATGGCACTCCAGAGGTATTGGGACATTCATCAAGAGCATCCAAGATAAGGTAAACTGGACCTTGATCAGGAAGAGTGAGCATGTCCTTTAGGCAGCGGATCAAGGCGCCATCGCTGGGTTGACGGGCGCCATCATCATGTGCCTTGTAGAGGCGGGAAAGTATGTCACAAAAGGGGTCGGAACGTGCAGAGAGTTGGAGAAGAAGTGACGGGAGTAGATTGCGGCGGGATCTCTTATCAATATCCCGAAAGTCGAAATAAAAATAAGCCATCGAAGCTGATCCGGCCTCGTACATTGCGGTAACCTTTTGTATTATCGCGGAACTGCTCGGAAACCTTAAGCTTCCTAGTGCTGCGAGAGATGAAGAGCGACTGACCATAGAACGCTCTTTCCAGAGCCAGCTACGCAACGGGCAGTCCGTCAGATCACTGAGGCAATGAAGGGTAAGAAACTGGTAAGAAGAGCTTACGTTTCCCGTGAATCCACAACAAGGAGCCGGCTACCTTCCATTCCTCAAAGATGTTGCCGTCACAGAACCACTCTGCCGTTCCCTCGTGTTGGAGACTGCATGCGATGTTGTGATTTGTGGAAGGATCGGAAGGGGACTGCCATTTTCTAAGGCTCTCTCGCAATTGCCTCCCTGTGATCGTGTCAGATACTTGCCTGTCGGCAAGGACAGGACGGATGACGAACGGTTTACATCGTCTACGTTGTACGCTATTTGTCGCATCGCCAATTTCACTTCCGTTGCTGCTTCCTTTCCATCTAGTCGACTAGGTATTAGTGATGGCGTCGGTGACTAGCTGAGCACGTTTGCGCACCATCAATGACACTTTGCACCTTTTCCTCGACTATTTTGACATTCCCACCAACGTCCTGAACTTGTACGCTGACGCCCTGAACATCTTTGTTAATGCCCTGCACTTTCTCGTCGACGTCCTGAACTTGGGTCCCGACACCTTGCACTTTCTTGTCGACACCCCCCACTTTCTCGTTTATGTCGTGGGCAACCCTCAGCAGTTCCGCGTTCGCCATTCGAGCCTCTTCATTCGTCATTTTGTCTAGCCTTTTCAATCCATCGTCCAGCTTCGTCATTCCCGCCGCCTTCTTTAGATATTTTTCTGATTATGCATGAGACTCGAGCAACCTAAGACGGAGGATGAACTCACTGAATCGACTCTGTTTCATTTCCTTTGTAGTGGTCCCAAGGATATCTAGCACCTCGACCATTATCTTCACCATCATGTCCGTCATCGCCGGAGTAGGTGGGACTTGGGTGTAAAGTTCAAGTCTTCGAAAGAAATTTTCGACACGCTCGAAGACATCGATAAGGAGATCTCGGCTTGCTTCGACGTCCTTTGCTGCCTAAGAGCCTCCGGTGGTACAAGAACCCACACGAGTAGGTAAACGAGAGCACTTACCAAGAGGAGGACACCGGCACCAGCGAAAATCACTTTTGCGGGAGAGAAAACCTGTCGAATCGGTATCAGTGAGAGATCTCCAGCAGATTATTTGATACATACCAAGCCAACCCCTTCGCCAAGTGTCGCAGAAAACGCATACAGTACGTTGATCGTTGGGTTAAGCCACCGCCGCAATCTCTCATCACTGCTCTGAGATTGCTCGAACTGGTGGACCTGGTCTTGGAGTATGTTCAGAATGGCTGCGGGAGAGTCGCAAGCTTGAATCTGGCCGGCGAGAGGATGTTTGGTGAGATCTTGTTTGGTCTTTATTTTATATACATCGAGGGCTTTTTCAAAAATGACTCTGAAATTGGAAGAGGACGCTGTCGTTGCAGGATTCTTAGAGCTAGAAGCGGGTGATTGACTCATGTTGAGGAGATGACGATAACGTTGAGGACGAGAGCGCTGGAAAGCGCGGTTGAACGGCACACGGTCTCACCCGTTGAAAGCCTCAGAAGGTGCTTGCGGATGATAGCCGCCTGCCCAAAGAGAACGTGAGTTACGTGATGACACCACCTCTAGCGCCAAATACAGTCAGGAGGCGAAGGCCACGACGTTCCGGCATGGGTGCGTGTTCGAGCTATCAAGCTGTCGCGACACACGGACCAGGCTGAGCAATCTGTCCTGTGTCTGGGTGAATAAATTTGCTTATGGTATCTATAGATGGGAGAAAGTAAATCTACTCGATGGAAATGGCAACTTGAAGTGGAATGTGGAACAATCTGTATGTTTTTCTCCAGGCGTGGGCCATTCTCAAGTCCGTACTCAATTGTCCCCGGCCCGGCTACACTCGTCACTCCCACTCCCACATACCCATACGTGTTCACACTACTTTTGCTCCATCTCTTCCCATTTTCTTCTTTCATTTGTCGCTGTTCTAAGCACTGCCAGAAATACACATAATTGTCAAGTATTTTCGCGGCTAGAAACCTCGCAGGCTGTTCCCTCGTTTTCAGAACGGCTCCATGATCTTCGGGTTTTTTCTATTCGCCCCCTCCGAAACGCGCACACACTCTTCCCGTCTCATCTCTTACCCATACAATCGTTCACCTTTACCCCATTTTCTACACTCGGTCAGACAAATGGTTCAACCATACACTATTCCTGGTGAACCAATCATTCCCCCAAACTCACGTGTGGCTTCAACGTGATGCTGTGCGTCATTACAATAAAATAAAATAAAACTCGCGTGCGCCTATGTGGGGTGTTGGAATAGGCGTTGGCACTGGTATCGGGAATGAAACATCGAAGTGCGTTCTTTTCCCTTTTACCCCCCGATACCTGGTGGCGTATCGTGCCATGTCTGTTGTTGGCGCTAAAGCGCTTATCAAACCGCAGAAACACCTACTTCTCCGCGCCCAATTCTCAAAGGTGATTGCAGGGCCAGACAGCGGGACATGCAAACCGGCCGTCCTCGTCCTCGTCCTCGGTTTCTCGGATTTTATCGCCGTTTATGGGCTGGTGCAGAGGTTCCATGTACGTTTTTTTCATCTCCTTTTCTCTCCATCACATCTGACTATTTTAGCGCAGGGTTAGTGTCGACTGCCTAGCCATGTCGATAACACGTGCATGCGTGTCGTGTACGTTGTTAGCATGGCATGCGTCCACGTTATGTTGCGGCCGTCCGACGATTCCAATCGCAGTGTCGTAATGGTGTCGCCAAAGAGCAAGTCATGGCGCAAGAGTATAGCTTCCAGATTGGCACGAACATCACCGGAAAGGACCGTTTTCTCTTCCAATCAGTTACAATGTGTCGATCGCTTGGCAGGCCGGGATTTGCGGGCCATTGACTATTCACTCACTTACTGTTGCCCGGTTGGCCCCGATGACCAACTTCAGCGAGGTGCAGCTCTTCCCTCATGTGAAGCGACGCTCGACTCACGTGACATACGAGTTCCTCAGCTCCGTGGACCTGTTTACACTAGGCTTTATCGACTGTACGCGCTTTGTGCGTGATTGTTGCCTCTTCCTCGCAGAGGAATACTTCAGTTCAAGAGCCTCCCCGGTGGTCATTGACGATCTACGACCGCACGGATCGCGTGAGCTGAATATCTGTATGGACCACGAATGCTGGCCTGCAGACGTACGTGTCTTATTTCTCCCGTCGATTCTTTCGCGGGCGTCAGGTCTGGGACGTATCGAACGCAGGCGCACACTAATCGATAATGACGATTGCATATCCTCGACTCGAAAACTTCCACATTACCTACATCCGTTAGCTTGTCTTGCAGGTCCCCCAACTATCCCACCTCTTCAGTCACCGAGCAAATCGCAACCCAGCCCGGTTCGACGACGCGTATTTATCATTTTGGAGTCCCAACGTCTACAGTAGTGTCAAAGTCGTTCCCGTACTATCATTTGCAACTACCATTACGCAACCTTCGCATGACTCCATACGTCACTAAGGTTCACCCAGCCCAGAAACATCATGTCGCCAAGAGCTCTCTTGGACGTCGGATATGTGATTACAATACCGTACTGCCTCGGCTCACGTACGGAAGGACTCGGTTCTCCGCTTTGCAAATCGTCAGCCCTCCAAGCTTCAAGCTTCAATCCATTTCTACGGTCTTGTGTAATCTATAATTTCAGAATGCCTTTGCTTTCCCCTCCCCTTCTAGTCGACTTCTCGCTATCTGAAGGCGTCCTAAGCCCCACTGCCCATACCTGTCTTACGTTCGATATCTTTCCCAGTTTCTCGGCTGCGTAGACTGACGTATAGGCTTCCTGCTGACCCTCAAAACACGGACCCCTAACAGTGTCATCGCTTCTGACGGGCCCACACGGCCACATATTTTGTTCAGTCCAGAAAGAACAATTGCCGCGCATCTCATCGGACACCGCCTCCTATTTGTGTCTTTGGGCCCGTGCTTAAATTACTTCTGAAACTTGCCGTGTTTTCACAACATTGTCACATGGCAAAAGTCTCTGACCTTCCTCTCGAAATTCCTCTCAGCGTCATTGGGTAGTCCGTACAATCGTGGGGCGACCCTTACGACCGTTTCCTTCAGTTCAACAATCTCTCGCTGGTCTCTAGGTACTTCCACGACGTCACCGCTCCCATCATCTTCCGCAACTATAGGCTTCAGCTGCGTGAAGCCCCGTGCCAGCTCGGCGCCCTCGATCCTACGTGTCTTCTCACCAGTACATCCTTTTTGACATGGAACCAAGTCTCTGATCATGCCCTTCCGACGCATCTCCAAAAAAAAACGCGGATTTTTGTCTGCGAGTTTCGAAAAGTCGACCTGGGTCAATCGCTGGGAAAGGGCCGCCCCCGCATTGAATCCAGACCTGCGCCATTCGATCCGATGTTTATGTCCGTGCTACTCAATTACCGATGTCACTTTGGTCGTCTTTGAGGCTACAAAGCAGTCCCACAGGTCCAGTTGAACTGTGGGCATTGGCTGTCGGGTGTCAACCCCACGAATGTCCCCCGACGGGTCCTTCGTATATCCCTCTGCTCTTGAGCCCTTGATCTCCGTTGGGTCGATATCTCTTCGCACAAGTTGTGAAGCAACTAGAGCCGTAGAGGTGAGTCTTCACATGCCTCTGAAAGAGAGGCGACATCATTGACGCCATAGTAGGCCGTGCGCCCTGCGCCCCTTTATATCAGGATTGAAGCCAACGACCAAAAGGATCACTGTTTCAAGGATATTTTGCTATTTGGACATCAAATTTCGTTACTACAGCAATTGGACCCCGTGCGGCTACTTCGATCTCACGACGTTTCCAGAAGACGCCGGACTTGCAATACATATGAAGGTGCCAGATACCGAGACATATAGTGGCCTCAGTGAGTGTTCCCTGCGCCGTCAGAGTGGCCGCCTCTGATCGGTCATCGCATTAACAGGGCGCACGGGCAGCCAACAGAAGTCGAGTATCTGTGGACGACCTGACGAAATTCGATGTAAGTGGCGACGATGGGCCGTACACGATCGTCATCTCTCGCCCACTACTGGGGTGGGTAGGCACCCGTATCCTCCACCGGATAAGGACAGAGATGGTGCTTGGGGTTCGAACAGGCGGTATTTACCGCATTTTCATATCGCCAACTACCCAAAAGACCAATTCATGTAGCCTTCTGGAACAGCCTCGACACTTTGTTTGCGATAGTAAATACCCAAACCTTAGAGGCCATAGCCGCGTAGAGCCCCTGGGCGGCTCTTCATCAACCTAGGCCCAGCCAATGGAAGTTGGTGATGGTACCTTTTTCCCCATGTTTACAGTAACAGAACGTCAATAACCTATTATAGATCGGATTAGGTTTTGAGACACCGGGTGTCTTCACTCCCCTCTAATGCCACACACGTGCCTCACCGTCCTTCGGGCCCTTCCATTATGAACACTATGAGTATGTACTGTACTAGCGACCTCCAGGCTTCTGGGTTCTTGGAAGGTTTTCAGACCATTTCAGCGCTATGTTTGCATCGCTCGCATTTGTCGTTTTCGGGGTGTCTTCGCTCTTCACACAGTATGTAGGTCTGACATTTCGGCCGTGAACCGCGCTCAAAGTCCAAGCTTTCAAGCTTTCAAAATTTCGAGTTTGACGCCCCGGGTCCGGCACCCGCTTATGTTATGCTTGAAGCTCGGACTCCGAGAGGCCCTGAATGTATCGTTCTTGTTACTTAAATGGGTCGACCGTGTTGGCTCCTTCGAACCAGTTGACCCTTGAGTTGACCTTTCCCCTAGATTGCAAAACACATATCCTTCAGGATGAGGTCCGTCAGTTGATAAGTTGGGAACAACCTTGCAGAACCGGTGGGACCCAGATGAAAGAAAACGTTTACAATCCTCATGCCTATGGATCGCATGGCGTTTAATCCCCACTTCCCCGACTGATCGCGGGCGCCAGGTGTGATTACGAACCTACCACACCATTACACGTGCTTTCTTTCGCGGGTGTATGGACAAACGGCGATACTATGAGACAGCGTGACGATGTGATTACAGCACAGTGCACACGTAGGCACACACCGTAATAACGAACAACATTTCCAACCCCTTCATATGCAGTTCTTTCGGATCATACTGTATGAGAATGGCTAGTCGTGCTTCTAGAAAATAGTGCGGGACCATGTTCGAATCTCGGAACGCCCGAGTCCCACGCCATTGTCGGATGTCGCAATTGTCCAAGTTACTGCTATATTAGCGTGCGTGTTACATCTCAGGGCAATTGTCCCGTGGCAACTTCCTTGGATGCCTGAGCATAGAGAGACTCGCAGCAAGCGTCCCTGTGTACCATACTTATATAGTATTGGTCAAAAATCAGCTTGATGCTGGATGATTCGACCCTGTCATCGTGCGAGGGCTGGTCAGCTGTATGCTCGTCACGTTCAAGTTGCTAGGGGGTGTGTGGATCCACGTATGGTGCCTAGATGTCGAATTCGATGTGAAGACCGTCCCTGGGGTTCCTGAAGGGCCCTTGTCTTCCGTCAGGTCGTGTCAACTTGCCACATACTAGACATCACTCTTGGACAGCACATTTGTCCCATACTACGACCTATTAGACACCAAGTACGGCGAACGTCGATCCAGGCCAGAATGCCCTTGTTTAATCCGCTGACGATAACCATATGGCGGCGGTAGATTTTTAAGGAGTACTAGACCTGGCTGTTCTGCCGCATTATTTTTTTGTTACAGTAAAAATTCCATACCGGGACATGTGGCTGCCGAAGCAGTTTACTTTACGTCGTACGTCGGGGCCGCCCCCACATTACAGCCGTTTTCATTGATAGACAGTCCTCAAGGGGAATTTCTGCGGCATTTATTTACACATGGACATGCCGCTTTCGCACCTGGTGCCTGACGGGGACATAACCGCACTTAGTGCGCAACACCTGTCCGCCTAAGCGAACAACTTTAAGGGTCACCCTGCACATGACCCGTTCGCCGCCATGATGATCGCGTGATGCCCCGTTCCAACTTGTTCCAATTTATGAAATGCGGTATTTATAAAGGATACGGGGCAGGTGTTTTTGTTGCAGCCATCGAGACTTTGCCATGTTGTGTCGTCTGTCATCCCTCGTTTGCTCTTCGGTGTTCCTTGGGCAGGTGGGTGTTCAGCCCACGGTTTGCGTCCTCAATGAGCCTAAACCTTCTGGTCAACAGGTTTTAGCTGCTTCATTGCGTCATAGGAGCCCGGATCCCGCGGGGTGGAAGTCATTTCGCTGTCTGGAGTGAGTCCTCCCCCATGTGCCAGATATTTGGTTGAGTGAACCCTTTTCTCGTTTGTAGAGACGGTGATAGCTCTTTTCACCTCCCACTGCTCAAAGGCGCCTCCTATGATGATCACGCGAATATGACGATAGAAAATTGCGCTGCCTTTTGCGATAGCCAGCCGGTGTCATACCGCTTTATGGCCCTGACAGATGGCTCTCACTGCTGTACGTCCTCTGGAAGACATCGCGTCGTGTTGCTAAATAAGATGTCCTTATCTAGCATGCGACAATTTCTTCGAGTATATCTTCCAGGGGGCAAATGACCACGCTTGCAGCAGCACGCCGTGCAGTGGCGACCCGTCTGAGGTGGACTGTGGTGGCCCATCTGCAGCCAGTACCTATCAGAGGATCGACTCGACTTTCGTCATCCCGACCCGGGTCCAATCCGCTGGTCTGTGGAAGAGCAAAGGTTGTTACAGGTCAGTGAGCGCACACGTACCCCGACGGCAGTGCTGATCATGTTTCAGTGATTCGCCTGGCGCCCGTGCCCTGCATGCTAGGGTTGATGCTGGCGACACTACGGTGGAATCTTGTGTCACTGCCTGCCAAGCTCAAGGACTCACCCTTGCCGGCGTGGAATTCGGGCAGGAATGTTGTGCGTCTGTTCCTCGGATTTAAATTTTCTGCGTGATTCTCTGACGAGTAAATGTCAGGGTGTGGTTCGGAGATTGAGAATGGTCAAACGTTTGTTGGGAACGATGATGGGATCAAACATGGCAACTTCCGGCCATACCCAGACGATCCGTACTGCAACATGCCTTGCAAAGGCGACCCCACCGAATTATGTGGCGGAGCGAGCAGGCTCAACGTGTACAAATTTAAGGGAACATACCCTATTGGAGCCTCTGTCGTGAAGAAGGCCGGCGGGTGGACATCTCGGGGTTGTTACAGGTACGGTTCGGTCGTTGCTAGCCTTGTCTCTTCAACCGAATATTGATGGCCTCGAAAGCGACTCGACGTCCTCACGCACGCTCGAGCGCCGCGTTGACCCAGGAAACGTGACGGTTGAATCGTGTGTGAGCACCTGTCAGTCACAGTCTTTCACGATCGCTGGTCTCGAGTTTGGCCAGGAATGCTGTACGTCTATGGGTCATTCGTGATGCTATTGCTGGTACTAACTGGCAGCTGGTGGTTAGGGTGCGGTAATCAGATCCAGTCGCCTGGAGCTCCCATTTCACAGAGTGCGTGTAATAAAGTGTGCAGTGGGGACAGTACGGAAGTCTGCGGTGGGCCCGACGCATTGCAGATCTACAATTAGTAATTACGGGTATTTACGATTTCCGCACCGTAGTTCTGTAAGGACACCTTGCGGGCCGAATTCAAAGGATAACCGCCTCTTTTTCTTAAGCTCTGCCGCAAGACGTCAGGATAATTTCCTTGTGATCTTGCGTACAGAAGTCGTGAATTCGGTTGATACTGTATCGGGATTGAGTAACTCCAATCAGGACTCCAATACTTTTGTTCTTCTGACCACATCGTTACGGTGACTTTCCACGAGTGCATGGGAATATGGGCACGATGAGCCGCAATACCCTTTATGCACTGGGGACTTCCCTGAAAAACATCTTCCCCAAATCTTATATCAGGGACTAGATTTTCAATTCTCGATGTTAGCCCAGGTGTTTAGCAAATACTCTGCTACTGTATATGCTCATCAACGTGGGCTGTCTTTCCGTCATTGCGCACAGTCTACATTGGACTCTACAATCAGGTTGGCACTTGCCAGTGGATTGGCACGACGATGAAGACCATTCTGAATTGCTGGTGCTCGTTTCTATATTCAGTGAAGGGGTAGCGTGTATCTAGTGATCTGGCCACGGGGCGCTTTATTCCTGCCTCGATTCCTGCGCTGGAAGATGTCACCGCCTCACTGGGGGACTTCGGAGTATTATGAAACGTGCATGTGCTTCACATGGTCAGGTGACTCAGTTTAGTTCAGCTCAGCGCGTCAGCTCAACGGTTAGGTTAGACTGAGTACTAGTAGTACCCCCTCAGGCTACGAGCAGCCAGCTTGGCACTGAGCCACTGGGCAGGAGTTTTATAAACTCGTATCTCATCCTAGCAGAGAACGTCTCAGACCAAAAGTAGTCGTCAAGTTCGTCTTCCCTTTTCTTTTTCCTTCTAACTTTACGACGGGGTCTTGGACGGGGAGTCAAGAATCTACATTTTTCGATCTAGGAGCTTGTGCTCTGCTGACCGGATCCAGTAATTTCCATGAACACAGAGGGAAATGGCGATAATATGAGGCCTCAGGACGACGGAATTACAGCACGATACGAGCACAAAGCATCATTTCCAGCACCCTCACCATGCGCCTCGGATTCAGTTCATCCGGACTCCGATACGAAGGATTGATAGATTTTTCTGTGGAAAATTGTGCGGATTAGTGGCGGGGACTCGGGACGCTCGCATCCTTTGCCGCTTGTCGCAAATAACTGCGTGAGTGTTACTTTTTACCGGAAATTGTGGGGGGTTCTACCTATGTATATTGCGCCTCTTCTTAGGGTTAACCGGCCATATGGCGGAAATGATGAAAACCCCTGCAAAAATCCTAACTCTCTACGACTGCTTACCGTGGCTACTTCTTCGGCTGCCCTGGGCAGAGAGCGGTTCGTGGAAGGCGTCCTCAGTATCATATTGGGTAACGTCAGACAGAAATTAGCTAGATGCTAAGCGATTCGATCATATCATCTACGAGCACTGGCTACCATGATACAGTACTAACTTTGCTGCTTGGACACGCATACGGTGCCTCCTTGTCGACTCAGACGCCGAGATTACGCGTGATCCTCTCATTTCTTCTCCGGCGGCCTAACTTAGAGTGGACTTGTCACTTTGGCTACCAGCGCTTTCAGCTTCGGCGTTGTCCGGCAGATGGTATGTGTGGCGGACACCGTTCGAGAGTATCCTCATTCGGCTTTCTGAAAGCGTTCGGCGGCATTACTAGGGACCCAGTTTTTCTGAAAGACCAGGCACCAGATGCGCACTTGGTGTGTTGATGTGCCTTCACACTGTTGCCTGACTTGTGACATGACCGCAGTTAAAGCGAAACGCCTTGTCGCACACTAGAATATAATGGGTCCCTAACTGTACCTGGGCTCATTTATCCCGATGACCACTTAATTCCTGACATCTCTCATCATCATCTCTTCGGAAGCCATCGAACGTGGTTCTCAATTACGGAATGCGACCACTTATAAAGATCGTGGAGTCTCTTTTGAAAACTATTGAGACTTTGCCATGTATCGCCTGTCGTTCTTCGCCTTGGCGTCCGCATTTTCGATACAGGTAGGTGCACTGCTTTCAATTTACGTTCTCAGAAAAGGTCACTAGAGCTTAAATTTCCTGATCAACAGGTCCTCGCCGCTTCTGTGCGTCCCAGAAGCTTAGCCCCTCCAGGGTGGTCGACCTTTATCTGTCTACAGTGAGCTCTCGCTCATGTACTAGAAATAATTGGCCGAGTAAATCCTTTTCTTCCTTCACAGAGACAATCGTGACATCGGTCTCCCACTGCTCACCGGTGCCGGCTATGCAGACCCGGCGGGTATGACGATAGAAAAGTGTGCCGCCTTCTGCGATAGCCGGCCAGTGCCATACCGCTTTATGGGTCTGACAAACGGCTTTCAGTGCTGTACGCCCATTGCAAAAGAGATTACATTGACTGTGCTGACATACCTAGCGTGCGACAATTTCTTCGAGAATATTTTCGAGAGCGAATCCGACTTTTGGTGCAACGCGCCATGCCCCGGCAACCCATCAGAGGTCGGTGGCTGTGGTGGAAAGGTAAATTGGCAATCAGTGGCCAGTACCTATTACAACCCCAGCGTGACAATCATCATCCCGGCCCTGGTCCCATCTGTTGGTTTGTGGGATGGCCTTGGCTGTTACAAGTCAGTCGGCACACTCTTATCCTAATGGCAGCGCTGATTATATTTCAGTGATTCCGTCAGTGCCCGTGCTCTTCAAGTCAGGGTCGAGGCTGGGAACACCACTGTGGAATCCTGCGTCGCTGCGTGTCAGGCTCAAGGATTTTCGCTTGCCGGCTTAGAATTCGGGAGGGAATGTTGTTCGTCTATTTCTCGGGCTTGCGTTCCGATAGTAGAACTGACGATCGGTAGGGTGTGGTTCACAACTTCAGCATGGTTCACAGTTCTATGGGAACGATAACGGGATTGATACTAGTAACCCCAATCACCGGGAATTCCCAGATGAAAAGTTCTGCAGTATGGGTTGCCAAGGCGACCCCACTAAATTATGTGGCGGACCCGCATTACTCAATCTGTACAATTTTACGGGGACGTATCCCATCGGAGCCTCTGTCGTGACAGCTGCCAATGGGTGGACTTCGCGAGGCTGTTATAGGTACGGCTCGGTCTGTACCAGCTTTGTCTGAACGAACACTGATCGTCTCGAAAGTGACTCGGTATCCTCGCGCACGCTTGAGCGCCGCATTGATGTAGGGACTGTGACAGTAGAATCGTGTGTGAGCACGTGCCAGTCACAGTCGTTCACGATCGCCGGTCTCGAATACGCCCAGGAATGCTGTAGGTCTACCAATCTCCATTTGTGACGGGATGGCTAGCGCTGACTGGCGACTGATGTTCGCGTGTGATTAGGGTGTGGCAATGAGATCAGGTCACCTGGCGTCCCCATTTCACAAGGTGCATGTAAACAAGCTTGTATTGGGGACCATACGGAAGTCTGTGGTGGGCCCAATGCATTGCAGCTGTACTACTAGTGTGTTGCGTAATTTTGCTCACGATCTCTTGTCCCATGCTCTGGTTCGTTATGCCAATTGATTTCTTATATGGTGCCATAAATATAATAAAATTTCGCAATCTAAAGCCGGTCTAGGCTGGTGCGAGCAGGGTGAGAGTCACGTCCGAGTCACCACCAAAGGTTTGCAACGTGCACAACTTTGTACCGGCAGAAACGTTACTGCCGTTGTGATACTGTTCGTCGTTAAACTGTCAAATTTATGAACAGGCATAACAGGTCTCTTGCGGGCAATTTGGCCTCCAATTGGGTGATCACAGATTTACCACTTCGCTACATCTGCTGAATGGACGTACTGCGAACACGAAGAAAGGACAGTGACCCCCTTTTCTTAACTTTTCGCTGTAAGGTGCCAGGATAACTCGCTCGCACACATGCATGTAAGAGTCGGGAATGTGTAGTGGTCGGCAGAGGATCTCTGTAGAGTTTGTGTTCTGCTGACTCTATACATAGATTTTATTCCAATGCATAATGCACGGAGAAATGGCGACGATAGCCACTGTAAAATCGGTCTAAAAATAAAAAATAAAAGTAGTGTGGCTCTGAGATGAGATCGCGGTCAACGGCAAACGCGGTTCTGTACCATGACAAACAAGTACAAACACCCCACTTGGCGCTCTAATAGACCGGGACGCTCACACGACAGTGTCAGTGTCGCGTCGCGAAATCACTTTTGATTGGCGACTGTGAAAGGTCCTACTATACCTGTATGCTTTTCACTTCTCAAAAATGGCAAGGTGGAAAGAAAACCCGTGCAGAAGAGCTTGTCTACGTGGCCGCTTCTTTAGTCACCCGGGCGATCAGAGACATAATCAGAGACTCGTGGTATGTATCCTGGGGTAATCTTTCAGGAAGATTCTTGGGAAAGTTGGTCGGATACTGGCTTGACACTGAATGATTAGAGTAAGTACATACAATCATCTGCGAGCATCCGAGGACTACTGTATCAAGCTCGATGATTGTAACCGCATATCGTGCCTAGATGTCGAGTCGGACGCCGCGATCGTTCTTGATGCCCTTTTTCATTTCGGATGAGTCGATTCTCCACTTAGACTACTTGAAGGGTACAAATGCAGCCCACAGAGGACGAGCACAAACCACAACGACCCAGAGTGTCTTCAACCGATGTCTGACGGTCTCCGGCGGCGAGAGACGTCCTTCTGGATGGAGCCCAAAAGGCACACCGGATATTGACTTGCCTTCACACTGGTCCCTGACTGTGACGTGACCGCATTTAAAGCGCAATACTTCACCGCATAGAGTGTAAGGGGGACTAACTGTACATGGACTCATTCGCCCCGATGACCACTTAATGACCGCCGTCTTCTCACCGTCATCTCTTCGACGGCCATGGAATGTGTCTCAATTATGGATCGCCCAACTATAAAAAGTGTGGGGGGATGCGTTTGATCTAGCCAAGACATTGTCATGCATCGTCTGTCGTTCCTTGCCTTGGCGTCCGTGTTTTCGGTGCAGGTGTGTGCACTAACTTCAGTTTGCATCCTCAGGAAATTTCCTAGAGCTTAAACCTCCTGGTCAACAGGTCCTTGCCGCTTCTGTGCATCCCAGGAGCTTGGCCCCCCCAGGGTGGGAGTCTGTCATCTGCCTAAAGTGAGTTTTCATCAGGTACTAGAAATATTTAGCTGAGTGAATCCTTTTCTTTTTTCAGAGATGGTTGTGACTTTGGTTACCCACTGCTCATCGGTCCCGGCTATGCCGATCCGGCGGGTATGACGATAGAAAAGTGTGCCGCCTTCTGTGGTAGCCAGCAGGTGCCATACCGCTTTATGGGCCTGACAGATGGCTTTCAGTGCTGTATGTCCATTGCAAAAGAGATTGGATTGACTTTGCTGATATACTCAGCTTGCGACAATTTCTTCGAGTATATTTTCGAGAGTGACCCCGGATCGTGCAACACACCGTGCCCTGGCAACCCATTGGAGGTAGGTGGCTGTGGTGGAATGGAGCTTTCGACGCCGTTGGCCAGTACCTATCAAAGAGTCGACTTCACCTTCCCGGCCTTGGTCCCATCAGTTGGTCTGTGGATTGGCCTTGGTTGTTACAAGTTAGTGAATGTGCACTTACCCTGATGGCGGCACTGATTACCTTTCAGCGATTCAGTCAGTGCTCGTGCTCTTCAGGTCAGGGTCGAGGCTGGGAACACCACTGTGGAGTCCTGTGTCGCCGCATGTCAGGCCCAATGATTCTCGCTTGCGGGCGTAGAATTTGGGAGGGAATGTTGTGTGTCCATTTCTTGGGCTCCGCTTCCGATAGTGTGCACTGACGATCGTTAGGGTGTGGTTCACAGCTTCAGCATGGTTCGACGTTCTTTGGAAATAATAATGGGATCGAACATGGCAATTTCCGACAAAATCCAAACGTGCAGAACTGCAACATGGCTTGCCAGGGCGATCCTACTGAATTGTGTGGCGGACCCGCCTTGCTCAATCTGTACAATTTTACAGGGACCTATCCCATTGGAGCCTCTGTCGTGACAGCTGCCGGTGGGTGGACCTCACGAGGCTGCTATAGGTTCGGCTCTTCCTTCATAAGCTTTGTCTGAATGTGCATTGATGGTCTAGAAAGTGACTCGCCGTCCTCGCGCGCGCTTGAGCGCCGTGTTGATGCAGGGAACGTAACAGTGGAATCGTGTGTGAGCGCGTGTCAGTCACAGTCGTTCACGATCGCCGGTCTCAAATATGCCCAGGAATGCTGTATGTCTACTGATCTTCCATTCGTGACAGGACGGCTATCGCTGACTGACAACTGGTGTTCGCAGTGCGACCAGGGTGTGGTGATGAGATCAAGCCGCCCCGCGGCCCCATTCCACAGAGTGCATGCAACCAAGCGTGTATTGGGGACAATACGGGGGTCTGTGGTGGGCCTAACGCCTTGCAGCTGTACTATTAGCTACTGGTATTGTACACAATCCATCTATGGCAGCGGTGTGAGCAGCTAAGTCGTGGCAGTACGAAGCGCGACAGGAGAGCAGATGGAGCAGGAAAGGATGCTGCACAGAATGCACGGAGGGTGCAGAGGTCAATGATTAGTCGGACGAGGCGCTGGGGACGGACCGGTGGGAAGTAGAGGGGGATCCAGCGTCGAGTATCACCCTTGTTGAAATTAATCTTGTCCAGCCTCACTCGAACTCGAATTTGTGTACTCGCGAAGGGATGGTAAAGTGGCAAGATAATCAGAGGCGCAGGACATAGATTGACGGACACCCCTGTCGGAACGACAGTCTTGCGCACCGGTGGGGGCGTGGCGAACGATTGGACGTAGGTCCTGGGGGAGTGATGTTCCGAAGTGATATCACAAGTTTATCACTTCATAACGCCTGCTGAACCGACGTGATGGAATGAGTGACCTTAATTTCTGATGCAAGATGCCAGGGCAAGACACAGAGAAACGACAATAAAAGTATGATTCGGAGACAAGATCGCGCGACGATGTGGTTAACAGCACACACAGAAACATATCGTACGTACAAACACCGCTCACTACAGTTCTGCTGGGCCATAACAGTTTGAAAGTTGAGGATTGCTGGAGATCGTGACTCGGACTCTTTTCATCTAAGGAGACCAGTGGCGAACAGACTCGGACAATATTCTCGGTAAGCACTTTCAAGGCGCTTTCCAAAAAGCGGGCTAGGGATGCGCATGTGACGGTGCCAGTGTCTCGCAACATCACGTATAATTGACAACCGTGGGAAGCACGGCCCAACCTGCTTCAAAGACGGCAATAGTATGAGAGGGCGCGTGTTGAGATTATTGTTCCCTTGCAAGTTTCTTTGACTACCTGTGCGATGAGAGATACTGTATGTGACATGCATCCCAGGGTAGGTTGGATGGTTAAATACAATTATTCGCGAGGACCACCTGGATGGAAACTGCGTATCGTGCCTAGATGTCGACTTGGACGTTGGGGCCGTTCCTGATGCCCTTGTTTCATTTCATTTCAGGTCGAGTCGACTCTCTACCTAGACCTTTGAAGAGCACGGTGAGTATACATCCTGCAGAGAATGAGTTTGAGCCACAACAATCCAAAGTGTCCACGACTGATCTACTGATGGACTCTGGCGGCGAGAGGCGTTCTACTGGATTAAGCCCCCAAGGCACGCTGGATATTGACTTGCCTTCACATATGGCGCCTGATGGTGACATGACCGCATATAAAGCGCAACACATTACCGCATACTGTAGAATGCAAACTTGAAGTGCACTAACTGTACATGGACTCTCCCGCCCCGATGACCACTCAATGCCCACATCTTCTCACTGTCATCTCTTCGATGGCCACTGTGTGTGCCTCATTTCCGGAATGCGACAAATTAAGTTATAAAGAGTGTGGAGGAGATGCATTTGATCTAGCCAAGACCTTGCCATGCATCCTCTGTCGTTCCTTGCCTTGGCATCCCTGTTCTTGGCACAGGTAGGTGCAATGGCTTCGGTTTACCCCCTCAGAAAGGCTCTAGAGTCTGAACTTCCTGATCAACAGGTACAGGTCCTTGCTGCCTCGGTGCATTCCACGAGGAGTTTGAGTCCCCCAGGGTGGGCGAGTTATTACTGCATAGAGTAAGTCATCCTCCAGGTATTAGAAATCTTTGGCTGAGTGAATTCTGCTCGTCCTTCATAGAGACAATCGCTACTCTATTGGCGTCCCACTGCTCACCGGCACCGGCTATGCCGACCCGGCGAGTATGATGATAGAAAAATGTGCTGCCTTCTGCGATAGCCAGTCAGTCTCATACCGCTTTATGGGCCTCACAGATGGCTTTCAGTGTTGTACGTCCTCAGAGCAAGATGATACATTGCCTTTGTTAACTAAAATGCCCTGACCTAGCGTGCGACAATTTCTTTAAATATATTTTCGAGGTCTGGGGAACTAATGGTCAGGCGTACCCGTGCAATACACCGTGCCCCGGCAACCCACATGAGAGCGTTGGCTGCGGCGGCCATTATCTGGCCAGTACCTATCAAAAAGTTAATTCAACGTTCTTTATCCTGACCTTTGTCCCATCTGTTGGTTTGTGGAATAGCCTTGGTTGTTACAAGTTAGTGGACGTGCACTTATCCTGATGGTAGCGCTGATTATGTTTCAGCGACTCAGTCAGCGCCCGTGCTCTTCAGGTCATGGTTGATGCTGGGAACACCACGGTAGAATCCTGTGTTGCCACATGTCAGTCCCAGGGATTCTCACTTGCCGGTGTAGAGTTTGGGAGGGAGTGTTGTGCGTTTGTTTCTTGAGCTTGGATTCTAAGCGGTATACATTGATGATCGGCAGGGTGTGGATCACAGCTTCAGCACGGTTCAAAGTTCATAACGAATGATAATTATGATGGGATCAAATACGGCGTTTACCGGGGATGTCACCGGTGAGAGTAATCGTAGCCGATTTTCCAGGCTTTCACACGACTTGGGAACTTTTGACGCAAGAGATTCTAGATAGCGAAATAACTACTCGTACATGCGTCTTATATCCTCTACCGCTATCTAGCTACGTGGTACTCATCTGCTGGCAACTGTGCTTCTCCTCTTCTATATGACTCCTCCCTCTTGCTGGCATACAGCTTGCTGTCGTCTTGCTGGCTGATCGGTGACATTACCCTCCGGTTAGAATCCACGCCGAGTGGGCATATCGCAAAGGGTTGTCCGACGAGGCGTGGATATCGGATGAGGGGAGAGGTAGCTCTCAATCTGGCTTGAGAGATGGCCCAGCCTTTGGGGGGCACGAGCGTCTTCGAGGCGCCAGCGCGATTCGCAGCGCTGGCGTTCGGTGCATTCGCATTCGTCGCAGAGGTTCTTGATCTTGTCATCCAGCCTAAGGAGGTTGAGGTGGCAACGTCGGAACCTTGCCAATTCCGCTGCAAGACCCCAGTCGCGCATCCCACGTGCTTTGCTACAGAGGTGTCGATAGGCGTCGGACTTGGAGTGGAACGCCCTAGCGAACCAAGCGGGCATGGGCTCGGCTTCCAACAGGGTCCCGGTGGGGGCGCGGGGGAATAGCTCGCTGCTGTACACGGGGTCGTCGTGCCCACCCATGGTGCCCAGTACAGTGGCGTGGTCCAACATCCCACGCTGCACGAATAGAGGTGGTGCGAATTCCCCTTGAATGTTTGACGGGATGACGACCCCTTCGCATTGGCCGATGTTGCGCTCATAGTTTGGCGGGGTGCCGGGAGGAGTAGGGGCTTCGGGGCGTCTTGCCTGTACGTTGGCCTCGAAGTGGTCGATGGTGGCTTGAAGAAGGGCGTTGGTCCACCCGCGTTGGTCACTGACATCCTTGAAGTGTTGGGTGGCCCTGGCGAGCCCCATGGCGATGCGGCGAAGAGTGGGGGTGTCGGCCTGATCTCCTGCGGAGGAGAGGGCGTTATAGGTGGTGCGAGGGGAAAGGAACCTGGCCGGCAGAGGTGCGTTGGGGGGTATATTTTCGTTGGCCTGCTCCAAGATCTGGAGAGCGGCAACATGCCGGGCGGCCTGGGCTCGTAGTTCGCGGTCGGCTGACTCGACCGAGGGGACTGGTGATGGGTTTTTGAGTGGTGGAGGTGACGGAGCAAATGGGGGGCTCGCTTGGTGTGTGAGGAGAGGGAGGCCTAGTGAGTTCGTAGTTGTAGACGAGGTGGGAGGATGTGGAAGACATGATGAGATGAAGGAGTTGGTGACAGTGGTGGCTGATTTTATGTGTGTTTCGAGGGGATGCCTATGATGGTACTCTTGAACCAGTCAAGGGGCAAAGACGGAGTGAGCTGGCTCCCAGGAGATATCCGCCATGGTTTCCCCTTTCCACTTTAGAAGATACTGAAGTTGCTTACTTCTCCCGTGCCAGCGATGCCCCAGGACTTGCTCGACTTCCCATTCTTTTTCTCCGTTGACTATATTGGGTAGAGGTGGCGTTGATAAGGGTCCATTCTCGTTAGTGATCTTAACTGGGGTTAATAGTCCTGAGTGGAAGACGTCGTGGATAGTCCAGGCGGGGGGTAACTCCAGTTTGAACGCCACAGGTGAAATTTGTTGTATCACCTGGAAGGGCCCATACCTCTTTGGACTAAGCTTCTGTGTCTTCAGGGTAATGGGGAGATGTCTTCCCTCAAGCCATACTAGATCCCCAACCTTGTATCTGGCTGCGGGCGTGGAGTTGGCCAATGCATTGATGGCTCGAGTTGCTATCTTCCTTACTTCTTGCCCACGCCACAACCGTTCTTCTACTGTCAGCACCATAGAAGGGAGAGAGTTGACTCCTCGTTCTTCCACCCGATTTCCCCATAAGGCCTCATTAGGGATAATCCCTAATGCGCTGTTGAGTCGATTGTTATGCACCACAGTGGCTAAGGGGAGCCATTGACTCCAGTCGTCTTGTGCTTCACTAGCCACTAAACGCAGATATTGTTCTACCCATTGATTCATGCGTTCGGTCAGCCCATCAGTTTGGGGGTGGAAGGCTGTGGAGATATTTTGAGCGATACACAAGCGGTTACAGAGGGTTCGGGTGAATCGGGAGGTGAATCGGGGATCCCGGTCGGAGATCACCTTTCGAGGGAGTCCAAACCAAAGGTACAGATGCCAGTAGTATAAGTCCACAACCCCTTCAGCCGTGATGGTGGTTTTACATGGAAGGAAGACGGCGGCCCTAGAGCAGCCGTGATCTACAATGGTGAGGATGGCGTCGTGCCCATTAGACCTAGGGAGTTGAGTGATCAGATCGAGGGATATCGTGCTAAAAGGGGGGGTGCCTTCGGTGGTCAGAATGTGATAGAGCAGGATACAGGAGGAATGAGTTGAGGTCTTCTTTTGTTGGCACTGCTGGCATCCTTTTACGTAATTGGTCATCCAGATTGTCAGTCCAGGCCACCAATACCGCCGAAGTATGGCCTGGATAGTTTTGTCTCTTCCTGGGTGTCCGGCTGCGGCCTCGTCGTGGTAATATCTGGCGATCTTCCGATAGAGGTTTTCTCCGGGCGGTACTACCAGCCTTGACAGGCTGTCAGTCCAGGCGTGATCACCTGTTCTAAGGACGAGATTGTACTTGTGGTCGAGCCCTAGTAGATACCCCTCATGAGATTGTTGTGCAGCTACCACCTGCTGTTCGAGGTTCGGGAATTCAGCGTTTCGTATGAAAAGGGGTGACGGAAGCATGGTCACATCTGAATTGTCTAGGGTAGTGTCCGCTCTTCCTTGTCTCGATAGGGCGTCGGCTGCTGCATGGATTTTGCCAGGAACGTGTACTATGCATATTTGATAATCTTGGAGTTCTCCGAACCATCAAGTGAGTCTTCGGTTGACTTTGCGCGGGGTTTTCCAATACAGGAGATTGGCGTGATCGGTGAGAATGGTAACAGGATGCATAGCCCCTGCTAGATGAACGCACCAGTGGGTCAGGGCTTTGAGAACGGCTAGCAATTCGCGCTCGTAGATGTCGTAGTTACGCTCAGTGGGAGTGAAGGTGGCGGAGAAATACGCCACCGGATGTTGTTTTGGTTTCTTGGTCCGCTGGTCAACAACTTCTCCTTCTTGGGACAAGACTGCTCCTACTCCGGTTAGCGATGCGTCTGTTGAGACAAAGAAAGCCTTGTCGTAATTCGGCTGTCGTAATACCGGGTCCTTGCATACCAGAGTTATCAAGGTTCGGAAGGCGTTTTCTTGGGGGGGTCCCCAATGAAAAGGGGTGTCCTTTCTGGTGAGCTCGATGAGAGGACGGGCCACTCAGGAGTAATTGGGGATGAAATATCGATAGAACCCAGTAAACCCTAAGAATCCACGGACATCTTTGATGGTGCGAGGGGTAGTCCATTTGTGCACCCCTTCTATCTTCGTAGGGTCCATTCGCACACTTCCTCCTTCAAGAACTACACCAAGGAATTCGATCCTACGTTGTTCAAACTGGCACTTTTCAGGCTTCAGGAAGAGGTTGTATTCTTGAAGTTTTCCCAGTACTCTCTGCACACACTGTCGATGCTTGGTTACATCATCCCCCGTGTGGACTAAGATGTCGTCCATGTATATAGTAAGCCATCCTTCCGCCACTTCGACGGCGAAGATGTGATTCATAAGGCTCTGGAAGGTGGCAGGTGAGTTAGTGAGGCCGAAGAACATGACCAATGGCTCATAGAGTCCGAGATTAGTCAAGAAGGCCGCCTTCCATTCGTCCCCGGTTTTGATGCGGATGTTATTGTACCCCCAGCGTATGTCCATTTTCGTAAACAGGCAGGAGTCCCGTGCTCTTAAGATCATCTCGGGAATCAAAGGGAGGGGGTACTGGTTCCGTATAGTCCATTCATTCAGCCGTCTGTAATCTTGGACTGGTCGTAACTTCCCGTCTTTCTTCTTGATGAAGAAGAAGGGGGACGCATAGGGGCTTTTAGACAGTCGGATATATCCCTTTTTAAGGTGTTCCTCCAAGAACTGTCGAAGCGTTTGTTGTTCTTCTGGACTCAACCCATGGACTTTCCCAGGAATGGCAGATGGAGCGTCCTTCTTCAGGTTGATGGCATGATCCCAGGGCTGCGGCTTCGGTAGCCGTTGGGCGGCCCCGTCACTGAACACGTGGGAGAATTCTTGATAACGAGCTGGCAGAGTACCACCCTTGTATTGGTCCCGTGCTTCTTCAGCTAATCGGGACGCCATAGTTTGTCCGGTAGCCCTAGCGTAAAGGATTGGTGTCGCTCCCGTGCTTAGGATGACAGGGAGCTGAGTAATGTCGATCCATCCAGCTCTCCAATTGATGAGAGGTTGATGACCCGCGAACCAAGGGTAGCCGAAGATAACGTCGTGATCTCCAATGTTAGTGATGAAATATCTCATTAGTAACTGTCATGAATGTACGATTTTATTTTCATTTTCCATCACATGACCTTTCCTTTTTACCCTATGCCCACACCCCTTTCTATTTATGTCGCTTTCTTATTGTTCTGCTGCGCATGACCATGGGATGGCATGTGCTTTTTACTTTACGACTCGGAGTGCCTATTGTCATGGCACGTGACTCTTTATGACTAGAGGGCCTTATTGTCCTCTAGCTCATTGTTTGTCTGAGGTGACGCCATAGCTCGTCTATGACTCGCTATGACTTGGGACACTTATTGTTCCCTGTGACCCATTGTCCTAGTGACTCTATTGTCCTAGTGACAGCTATTGTAGTCGTGACTCTATTGTCCATAGATACTATAAGTACTAGCCAGTATGGGGCTGTAGGCCTCAGACTTGACTTCTTGTACCATACGGTATATTGAACATAGCAGTCTTTGAACCCTCCCCTCTGTCTGATCCGCTTAAAGGACTTCTCTAAGATCATCTGATCTAAGAGGTGACCTACTCGTCATCAGGAACTCTCTAAGTCCTCTTCGGACTTAGTACTCGTAACTCACACGTGACCCACCTTAGTGTTTTGGTCAGCAGACTAGTGTTGACCTTTACCCACGCCGGGTGAACGTCCCTACCGTGACGTAATAGTAATGTGCGGCGACCGATGCGAGTAGTCAGGTCGATATAATTGGTGATGGCTCCTTGTCGATTGGGGGTTCCATCCACATTGTAAAGAGGTTGGGCCGTGGCTAGACGCCGTAGGTTCAGCCGAAGTTTGATAGCTAAACGATAGTGGATAAAGTTTTCTGTGGCTCCAGTGTCGAGGAGCGCCTTAGTTTCCATCCTTTGATTCCGATTGACAATAGTTACTCGAAGCTGCATGGATTGGCGACTAGAGAGGTACATTGTTTCGGTAATTACCGGTCTGGCCTGGACGGCACAGGTCAGACCTGGGGAAAACCTGAAGAGGGGTCATCAGAAGGGATCTCTTCCAACAGTTTATTGGCTTCGTCAACCGTCATCGTGGCTAGTCGGGCTTTCATAGCGTCGATCGAAATCTCGGCTTCCTGCGAAGGTGGCTCAGAAGGTGTGCGAGGGTCGTAAGGGAGAACTTCGGGGTAATCGAGAGCGTAGGTGGGCCGGTAGTAGTCTGGGGTTTCCAAGGCATGAGCTTGCAGTACTGGTTGAAGCTTCGGCTGCCTACACTGCCGCGCTATGTGCCCTTGTCTTCCGCAATTGAAGCAAGGACCTGTAGGTCGGCGCGGTTGCGGGGATTGGGCGACTTGAGCGTACAGATCTTGTGGGACGACTGCTCCCCTTGCCCACCCTCCGGTTCGGTACCCGTGCCCTCGGCTGAGGTCCATAGGTACCGGGATGTTGTTATACTGTGGCGGGGCGTTGCTTGAGTTGTAGAATGGGGTGCGCGTCGGCTGAGCTTGTCGTGTGGGAATCAGGATCAGAGGTTGAGATCTGGGCTGAGATGCTTGGGGTGGATAGTTTTGTGGCGGCGCACGTCTCCCTCCTGTGCACTTGTCAAGAATAGCCTGTAGCAGTTGATGGGATCGAGTGGAATCGATGGTGCGTTGATGAATATTGGCGTAATCTTGAGCAGCAGGGGGTTGAAGGACATCGGTGAGTACTGAACGAGGTAGACCGTTGAGGAACAACTGGCGTGTGGCCAAGTTGTTTAAGTCGTATCCTGCGTCGCGTGCGACTTGTTTGAAGTCAGAGATGTAGCCATCTGCGTTTGGCCAAATCATTTTGATTGTTTCAAGGGACATTCTAGCACGTTCGGATTTCTGTGTGTCTTGGAAGCGATCCCTGAAGCGTACGACAAATTGATCCCACATCTGGACATCGTTAAAGAAGGCGGGAGGTTGAAGTCCATCCAGCCAAGTTCCCATATCACGAGCCCATCCAGCTACGTTAGGCCCCTGAATGAGGGTGAGAACAAAGGCGATTCATGCAAGATAGGAACTGAAAAGTTGCGACTGATAGTTGAGGCGGAAGTACAATAAAACCGAGTCCATAAAGGCGTCTGCTTGTTCTCTATCTCCGTTGAACACTGGGGGTAATGCTCCGGCGAGCTTGTCGGTGAGAGGAGGCCCAAAGGCGCCCCCTGGTGCGAAGTGATGCCCTCCGGCAGGCGGGCCTCCAGGAGGACCTCCTCCTCCTCCTGAGCCGTGGGGTGGTCCTCCTCCTCCGGGACCTCCACCTCCACTACGACCAAATGGATCTTCACCGCCTCTTCGGCGGCTATCTAGGAAATTGCGTACTCATCCGCCAGCCAATTGTGGCCACAGGATCTGTAGTCGTTCTTGCATCAGTTGTCGGTCTCGGTCACGTTGGAAAGCTTCTTTGTCGAAAACAGGTCGGGTCGCAATTTGTGTTGCAATAGTCTGAGTCGCCATCACTATGGGAATGGTTCAGTCGATAGTTTCTTCAATGATGTCAGGGCCACTGGTTGGCGTCGTACTTCCTTCACTTGGTAGCGGACTGGGAGAGCGCTGATGTTTAGCTCGTCGAGGTGCCAGAATGATAGTGAATACAAAGTGGAATCGGAGAGGACGGAAAGGAATAAGAATCTAGAATCTAATGTCACCAGCGAGAGTAATCGTAGCTGATTTTCCAGGCTTTCACACAACTTGGGAACTTTTGACACAAGAGATTCTAGATAGCGAAATAACTACTTGTACATGCATCTTATATCCTCTACCACTATCTAGCTACGTGGTACTCATCTGCTGGCAACTGTGCTTCTCCTCTTCTATATGACTCCTCCCTCTTGCTGGCATACAGCTTGCTGTCGTCTTGCTGGCTGATCGGTGACAGGGGAGATCCAGACGCACCGTCTTGCATCATGGGCTGCCAGGGCAACCCTAGCGAATCATGTGGCGGAGCGAACCGGCTCATTCTGTACAATTTTACAGGATCGTATCCTATTGGGGCCTCCGTTGTGGCAGCTGCAGACGGGTGGACTTCTCAAGGTTGCTACAGGTACGACTCGGTCATTATTGAAATTATATGTCTGTCTGACTGCTAATCGCCTCGAAAGTGATATGGTATCCTCGCACACGCTTGAGCACCGTGTTGATGCAGGGAACATGACAGTAGAATCGTGTGTGAGCGCGTGTCAGTCACAGTCATTCACGATCGCTGGCCTTGAGTATGCTCAGGAATGCTGTAAGTCTATCCATCTCTATTTGTGATGGAATGACCAGTGATGACTGACGACTGGTATCTGGGCGTGATTAGGGTGCGGTGATGAGATCAAGTCACCTGGTGCTCCCATTTCACAGGGCACATGTAACCAAGCGTGTATTGGGGACAATACAGAAGTCTGTGGTGGGCCTAATGCGTTGCAGCTGTACTACTAGCTATTAGCATTGTCGATAATTTCTGCTCGATAGTCCGTTAGGCCAACTGTTACTATTATATTGAAATCGGTCCTTTAGTCACCACAAAAATGCAAGGGGGATGCCTTCCATATATTCCGGAAATCTTTCACGAATAGGCTTGCGAACAGGCGTGACATGTCAGCCTCTTGCAATTTGGCCACATCGGTTGGCACCTGCCCAATCGGGTACCTAGCGGCAATACTATACATAGAAAATCGAGTCGTATGTGCTGGGCAAGGGTTTCTAGGATGCGGTAATACAGTATGTGAGGACCCGTACCGTAATTCTATATGACCCACGCCATATTCTTTTGCTACTTGGGCGAAGAGAGGCTAGTAGCGTGTGCCCAGTAGGAAATTGGTCAAACATCAACTTGATAGCCTCAATGTTCAAATATTGAACGTCAAACTGGTCAGCTGGACAATAACACTGCTTTTTGGAGCGCATCCGGCACCTACAGTAAACGTCGACTCAAGCGTATGGATCAATGTGACTGCCTCATCCCTGGATTGAGTCACTTCGCCACTGTGACCCAGACTATCGGTTTCACGGTTGTCTCGTGGAGAATGCGTGCGGCGAACTTGAACACCGGGTCGGGAGCGTCCCTTACCATTCACATCCGCTGACCGCGTCTGGGGGTGGTGGATCTGGCTTTTCTGCATGTTAGTCACCAGAAGTACATTGGTCGGTTTGCACTTTTGGCTGACGGTGGGTACCTCGGAATAAATACCATTTCTAGCGACCCTACCATGCGCTTTGAATCCAGTTCTTCCGGACTGTTCGAGAATCTCTTTTTTTTTTTTTGGAAAATGGCGCAGAAAAGTGACATGGAATCGGAACGCTTGCGTGCTAGTGCCGAGGTTGTGCATGAGCACAAATGTAACATTTGGTATTGGGAGGCTCTACCCACATCCTACTTCACAGAAATAGCTATATTGCGGGGGAAACCGCAATGACAATATAAGGCCCGTGTCAGCCCCTTTTTCACCTGGGCCCAGAGGCTTGCGTCCTCAGGCCGCAGGTGTCATATCGGTATCATTGGTCAAAAATCGTCTCGATGCTAGATGACTGACCTATCATTGTAAAGACTGGTTACACTGCCAGACACAAGCGGACTCCCAAAACTCACCTCAAGAGCGGGTTGATCATCACGTGATGCCTCATTGACGTATGAGGGCGGTCCTGCTTACTCTGTTCTTAGTTCAGTTCAAGAGCCTTCCAGGTGGTCATTACCAGTCATAGATGACCCTCGACCGCGCGAATCACGAGAGCTGTATTGGAACTATGGATGCTGGCCTACAGACGTACGTGCCCTGTTTCTCCAGCTGAGCGAAACGGGCACCAGGTGTAGGACGTATCGAACGTTGGTCAACAATGGCGACCACATATCCTCGACTCGAACACTTCCACGTAACGTACCCCAGTTGGTTTGTATTTCTGGTCCCCGAATTTTTGCCAATTTTTCAGTCGCGGAGCAAATTGCAACCCAGTCCCGTTCAACAATGCGTGTTTATCAATATGGAGTCCCAACGTCTACAGTGATGTAAGGTTCGTTTCCACGCTATCACTTGCCACTACCATTACGCAACCCCCCCATAATTCAAAGGTTTGCGCCAAGAACAGCGTGTCGCCAAGATTTCTCTTGGACATTACATTGGACAGGTGATTACAAAACTACCTCCGCGGACGTATATAAGGACTCGGTTTTCCGCTCTGCAAATTGTCAGCCCATCAAAAGCTTCGGTCACTTTCCCTTCGTGTAATTAAGAAGTCTCAGAATGCCATCTCTCTCACCCCGCATTCCAGTCGACCTCTCGTTGTTTGGAGCCGCCCTAAGCCCAGCGCCGATACCTGTCTTTACGTCTTATATCTTTACCAGTGTCTTGGCCCCGTAGACCCACGTTCAGGCTCCCTGGTCACCCACAACTGCGGTCGTTCACTTTCCCCTAACAGTGTCATAGTTTCTGACCCGTCGTCCACACGGCCGCATATTTTGTCCGTCCCAGAAAGAACGATTGTCATGCATGTCAACGGACACGGCCTCTTATTTATTTATTTATTATTTTTTCCGTGCTAAATTACTCTTGAAACTCGCTGTTTTCACACTATTGCCACATGGCTAAACTCCCTGACCTTCCTCTCGAAGCCCTTCTCGGTGTCATTGAGTGGTCCTTACAGTCATGGGGCGACCTTTACAGCCAATTCCTTTGGCTCAGCAACCTCTCGCTGGTCTATATGTACTGCCACGACGTCACCGCTCCCATTGTCTTCCGCAATCATAGGCTTCAGCTACGTGAAGCCCCACACAAACTTGGCGTCCCCGACCTACTTGTTTTCTCGCTGGTACATCCCTCCTGACGTGGAACGAAGTAAGTGTTTGCTCCCATCTGGTGCGTCTCCGAGAAATGCCGTTTTCGTCCGCGAGCTCCGACTAGGGTCAGTAGCTGGGTAAGGTCTGTCTCGGCCTCGAGCAAGGACCTTCATGATTCGATTCCATGTTTATGCCCGTTCTACTCGACACTCTAGACGTGCTCACAGGTACCACTTCGGTCGTATTTGAGGCCATGAAAGAGTTCCACAGGTGCCCTCGTTTTCCCTTTGAACTGTGGCATTGGCCGTCGCGGGCCAATCCCGCTAGTGTAACTTCCGACAGACCCTTTGTGTTACCCTCTGTTCTAGAGCCGTTGACCTCGCCTCCTCGCACGAATGGCGAAGCTGCTAGGTCGTGGAGGTGAGTCTTCACATGTCTCTGGGGGAGAGACGACATCGTCGACGCCGCAGCAGGCCGCACGTCCTGCGCTCCTCGATATCAGTGTTTTAACCACGGACCAAAAGGGTCGTTGTTTCAAAGATTGTTTCCGACCGTATCCTTTCTTGAAACTGTCGGACATTAGATTCTGTTACTTCGGCGATTGCATCCTGTGCGGCTACTTCGATTTCACGACGTATCTAGAGGACACTGGACTTGCAATACGGATGAAGGTGCTAGATACCGAGACATAAATAAATGCCCCAGTGAGTGTAGCCTGTGCTGTCAGAGTGGCTGCCTCTGATCGGTCATCGCCTTAACAGGGCGCATGGGCAGTAACAGAAGAGCATCTGAGGCGTGTATTTGTGGATGACTTGACGAAGTTCGATGTACGTCGTGACGGTAGGTCATACAACGTTCGTTATTTCTCATCTGTCACCTTGGCGCGTGGCAGGGATCCGCGACCTCCACCCACAGGAGACGGATGAGGACAAAGAGGTGGTGCTAGGGTTCGAGCGGGCAGTGGTTGCCGCATTGCCGGATCACCGACTACTCAATTGCTCAATTAACGCGGCCTTCTAGAACAGCCTCGACGCCCAGTTTGCGAAAGTCTAAACCTTCGAGACCCGGCCGCGTACAGTCCCTGGGTGGTCCCCCATCATGCATCATCTCCGGGCCTATACCAGTGATGGTCCCTTTCGTCCCACGCTTAATAGAGCATCCAACCCCCCCACCACCAATGACCTATTAATAGAATGGATTATATTTCATACGGACTTTTGTCTTTAGCCAGCTTCATTCCCCTCTAATGCCTCTCCCCCCTCCTTCCGGCCCTGACACCGTGAGTACTCCCCAGGCTTCTGGGTCTTCGAAAGGTTTCCAGACCATTTCAGCGCTAAGTTCGCATGAGTAGCATTTATCTTTTTCGAGGTGTCTTCACTCTTCACAGCTTCACACCTTTCACGCAGTACGCAGGTTTGACATTTTGGCCGTGAATCGCGCTGGCCCTCGGCCCGGCACCCGCTCATGCTATATTTGGACTTCGAGACGCTCCGAAGGCATTTCTTGCTACTCCAATGGGACTACCGTATCAGTACCTCGAACTAATTGGCCTTTCTCCTTAATTTCGCAAGACACTTATCCTTCATGATGAGGCCCGTCAGTTGATAAGTTAGGAACACACTTGCAGGGGCAGCCGAATCCAAATGGAAGAAAGCGTTTACAAACCTCGTGCCCATGGATCGCAAAGCTCTTAATCTCCGCTTCCCCGACTCATCAGTGCAGCCAGGTGTAATCGGATCTGCCACTCCGATACACGTGCTTTACATACGTACGAGTGAAAGATATACTAGGTCCTCTTTTTTTTCTGCTGGACAATTCGTTGACATCTGTGCGTCAAAAGGTCAGAATCCGTAGTCGTGGATTAAGGAACTCCGGGGTTCGTATGCTGCCGAACAGACACTGTATGTTCCGCGCAGGTACGGACAAACGGCGATACTATGAGACTGCTTGACAATGTGATCACAGCACAGCGCACATGCAGGCACGCACCGCAACAACGAACACCATTTCCAACCCCTTCATCGAGCCTTGGGCCCTGTTATTTCGGATCATACGAGGATGGCTGGACCCGTTTCTAGAAAATAGTGCGGATCAGTGGTCGAAGCTCGGGACGCTCCGAGTCGCACGCCAGTGTCAGTTGTCGCAAATGTCTACTACCATGCATGTCATATCTCGAAGGCAATTGTCCCGTGGAAGCTTCTTTGGATGCCCGAGCGTAGAGAAAGTCGCGGTAACCATCCCTGGGTACCGTACTTATATGATAACATTGCCAGTGGTCAGAAACCAGTTCGATGCTAGATGCTTCGACTCTGTCATGATGTGTCATCTGCGAGGACTGGTTAGCTGGATACTAGTAACGTTGCTGCGGTGTGTGGACGCACGTATGGGTGCCTCTATACCTTGGACGCCATCCGTCCCTGAGGCTCCTGATGCCCTTGCTTTCCATCAGGTCATGTCAACTTCCAGCTGCCACTTAGACTATCGCTCTTGGACAGCACAGTAAGAATTATTCCAGTTGTCTCATACTACACCCCAGTATACATCGAGTACGGCGAACGTAGGTTCCGGCCAGACGCCCTCGTTCGATCCGCTGACCTGACATTAATAATCTAGCGGCGGTAGATCCAAGGGGTAAAACCTGGCTGTTCTGCGGCGTTATTATCATTTTTTTGTTAAAAAATTTCAATTCTATACCGGAACACATGGTCTCTGAAACAATTTACGATCGTATGTCGGGCCCGCCTCCACATTAACGAAAGGGGAGATGCACCAGCTGAACACGATGTCAAACGCAGCGTCACGTGTGTCTCATAACACCGAACGGGCCGTAGCCCGGGCACCTCAAGGGGGTTTTCTGCGGCATTTAGGCCTACAACAGCTTGAAATACGTATATTTATTCGGAATTTCTATTCCGTGTGCTGTCCCTTGGTATTGACATGGTGCCTCGGCGACATGGCCGCACTTGCAGCGCAACACCTGTTCGCCTTCGCGAACAAGAAGGTCACTCAATGCACATGACTTGTTCGCCGCCATGATGATCGCGTGATCCTTGAAGTGCGAGTATTTATAAAGGACAGTAGATGCTTTTGATGCAGCCATCGAGACTTTGCAATGCCTCGTCTGTCATTCCTCGTCTGTTCTTCTGTGTTCTTGGGGCAGGTTGGTGTTCAGCCTACGTTTGCATCCTCAAATGTCCCTAGAGCCTAAACCTTCTGGTCAACAGGTTCTAGCTGCTTCACTGCGTCCTAGGAGCCCGGATCCCGCAGGGTGGGCCTCGTTTCGCTGCCTGGAGTGAGTCTCCGTCCCCCGCATGCACCGGATATATTTGAACCATTTTTCTCGTTTGTAGAGATGGTGATAGCCCTTTTCACCTTCCACTGCTCACTGGCGCATCCTACAATGATCACGCGAATTTGACGATTGAGAGCTGTGCTGCCTTCTGCGATAGCCAGCCGGTGTCATACCGCTTTATGGCCGTCACAGACGGCTCCCACTGCTGTACGTCCTCTGTGGAAGATATCACGTCGTGTTACTAAATTAGGTGTCCTTATCTAGCGTGCGACAATTTCTTCGAGTATATCTTCCAGAGGGCAGGTAGCCTAGCGTGCAGCAGCACGCCTTGCAGCGGCGACGCGACCGAGGTGAACTGTGGTGGCCCAGCTGCAGCCAGTACCTATCAGAAGGTCAACTCCACTTTCGTCATCCCGACCCTAGTCCCATCTGTTGCCAATGGACTGTGGATGAGCCAAGGTTGCTACAGGTCAGTGAGCGTACACGTATCATGATGGCAGCGCTGATCGTGTTTCAGTGATTCGCCCAGTTCCCGTGCTCTGCATGCCAGGGTTGACGCTGGCGACACTACGGTGGAATCTTGTATCGCCGCCTGCCAGGCTCAAGAGTTTACGCTTGCCGGCGTAGAATTCGGGCAGGAATGTTGTACGTCCATTCCTCTGGCTCAGATTTTTTGCGGTATTCACTGGCAAATTTAGGGTGTGGTTCAGAGATCGAGCATGGTCAAACGTTTGTTGGAAATGACAATGGGATCAGACGCGGCATTTTCCGCCCATTCCCGGACAATCCGTACTGCAACATGCCTTGCCAAGGCAACCCTACCGAATTATGTGGCGGAGCGGGCAGGATCAACGTGTACAATTTTACGGGAACGTATCCTATTGGAGCCTCTGTCGTGGGGGCTGCTGGCGGATGGACATCTCGGGGTTGTTACAGGTACGGTTCGGTCGTTGTTGATTTTGTCTCTCCAACCGAATGTTGATTGCCTCGAAAGCGACTCGACGTCCTCACGCACGCTCGAGCGCCGTGTTGATCCGGGGAACGTGACGGTGGAATCGTGTGTGAGCACCTGTCAGTCACAGTCTTTCACAATCGCCGGTCTCGAGTTTGGCCAGGAATGCTGTACGTCTATGAGTCATTCGTGATGCTATTGCTAGCACTAACTGGCAGCTGGTGGTTAGGGTGCGGTAATCAGATCCAGTCGCCTGGCGCTTCCATTTCACAGGGCGCGTGTAACAAAGCGTGTACCGGGGACAATACTGAAGTCTGCGGTGGGCCCGACGCGTTGCAGGTCTACTACTAGCATTTGTGATTATGCGATAGTATTTACAATTTTCCGCATTGTAATTCTGTAAGGACACCTTGCGAGCTGAATTCAAGGTCCAATGACCCTCTTCCGTTTTTTTTTTTCGTTTGTTGCAAGACATCGGGATAATTTCTTTGCTCGCTTGCATACGACAGAAGTCGAAAATCTAGTGGATACAGTGTTGATCAACCAAGTGGCCCAGTCAAGGCTCCAATATTTTTCTTTTTTTTTAACCAGACATAGCTAGTGACTCCGACTGAGGGGTCCTGTCTGAATGAAGGCCAAATATAGTTGTCGAGGATAAGTGATGTGCGTGCATTACGACACTGGCAAGTTACGTCACTTTGAGCGGGGAATCGTCGCTAGTTACCGAGCTAAAAACCATAATTTGCTTTTTTGATGAACCCAAGCCAGGGAAACTCTCAGGAATACCTACGGCAAGTCATTGACATTTGTTAGGTGCTGGGAAATTCAAGCTCGAAATTGGAGGTGTGGGAACATACAGCCACATTTGAGCCGCACACCCTAACTGGAGGGCGCCTTGGAATTGCAAACAACGAGCTGCTTGCCCCGAGCACGAGCACCCACCTTCGACCATCCCGTGACTGAAATACGCAAGCTCTAGGCGGTGTCGATCACCAAAGCTCACGAGTCGTTGTGTCCAATAGAAATGTGTCCGCCGCGCTCACAATCCGAATTCCAAAAAGCCCGCCAAAGTCGCCCACTGCACCGCCAGCGAGAGCCTCGCACGTACATCGGTCCTAAGGCCTAAGGCGTGGGGCCGGTCACGGTCACGACGTGCGTGCACGCTGCACCTTTCGAACTTAACTGCGAGCTGGACTTTGCGTGCAATGTGCTCTTCGCGCGCCTCACCGCAGTACCGCCGCGTTACTCATAGATTCCGAACCCGAGCCCGATTCGAACAGCGCCAACAACAGTATCTATCACATACTATGCGTGGGACCCCTTGACGCGCCCCTGCTGTCTGCAGAAGGCCCGATACATCGCGTACCAGGGTTCCCCTTCCTATACCTAAAGGTAAGCCCAAGGAACGAGACTTCAGGTGCAGAGCCGGGTCAAGCCAGAGAATCTGGGTGGAAGAAACATTGCCGTACTATTCAGTTCTCCAGTCCGTCATGGTGTTTTCCACACGCATCTACCCGTACTTTAGTGAAGTGGTTTTCACTGGTACCCAGACTAAAAGTGACCCATGGTTTGTTCCAAAAATGCAGTGCCAAACACAAGTATAAACACCACCGCATTATGCGCTTCGGAAATTCTGCGGGACCGGAGCGCTCACATGGCGGCGCTAGTATCGTGCCGCGGAATAGTCGCAAAATCACCTTTGACTGGCAACTGTGGAAAGCCATATCTGTATGATCGCTCCAAAACGGCAATATGACGGGAAGATCCGCGCTGAAGACTTTGCTCCCATGCCCTCTTTTTGGGCGACCTAGACGATTAAAGACTCGTAGCATGCGTCCTGGAGTACAGTACTTTTTTTGGGAAGAATGGTCGAAGAGAGGCTCTGGCAAGCGTCCTCCGGTAACATATCAAGAAACAGTGTTCGTAAATCAGCGTGACACTATATGATCCGTTTCCGCGTCTATGGGGACAGGTAGACCAGATAGAAACATTACTGCTTGGACGTGATTCCGCAAGGGAGAGAGAGGGTAGGGGATGGACAACAAAAGTCAAGCCCATGCTTCGAGGGCGAATGCTAACGCGAGTGCAGGTGCAAGCACAAATGAAAAAAGGACCAGTAGCCTGAAACGCTAACAGGGCCCGTTGGGTTGGGGAAATCGAGGGGGAGCGAAGTCGATGAAGTTGGCGACTCGGAGAGCATGTGCCACTGGTGAAGGCATCGCACGGAGCACGGCCATATGGTGGGCCCAGGGGAAATCGCATAGAAAGGCTCATACAGCTACTTTGGCCACCGTGACGGAGAGGAGATCAGGGCATGTATCATCAGGGGGTAGCGTTGGCCAGAAATCGGCTCCGGGTTGGTACTGGACGATTAACCTATCACTGTGGGGCATGTGAGGGCTGGCTAATAACAATGCCGCTCCAATGCGTATGAGGTACCTAGACGTCAACTCAGACACGAGACTCTGTCTGCGCTTAATCCCTTGTTTTCCTTCAAGCCCAGCCGACTTGGCAATCAACCATCCATTCCGGGGTCCTGTACCTTGGGCCTCCAGAATAAGAGTGTGGCGGACACCGACCACAGTATCCCCATTCAATTTGCTGGTTCCGGCGAACCTGCAAGATGAGGCACCAGAGGCACATTATACGTAGTATTCAAGTTGACGTGCCTTCACACTATATTAGTCCTTGACGGTGATAGACCGCATTTAAAACGCAGCACTTTGCCGCATGATAGATTGTAAAGGCCACTAACTGTACTTGGACACATTCGCCCCGACAACCACTCTATTCCCCACATCTTCTCACGGTCATCTTTTCAACACCCATGGAATATGGCTCTCAATTATGGAATGCGATCATTTATAAAAGGCATGGGTGAGCTGATTTTTGAGGCAGCTACCGAGACTTCGAGTTTGCCATGCATCGCCTATCGTTCCTCACCTTGGCGTCCGTATTTTTGACACAGGTAGGTGCACACTGCCTTCGGTTTGCGTCCTCAAAAAGCCCTCTAGAGGCTAAACCTCATGACCAACAGGTCCTCGCTGCTTCGGTACATCCCAGGAGCTTGGATCCCCCAGGGTGGAAGAGTATTATCTGCCTAGAGTGAGTCTTCGTTCAAGAACCAGAAATATCGGGCCAAGTGAACTTGAATCCTTCTTTACCTTCATAGAGACAATCGTGCCATTGGTCTCCCACTTTTCACCGGTGCCTTCTTTTCGGACTCGGCTATGACAATCGAAAAATGTGTCGCTTTCTGCGACAGCCGGCCTGTGTCATACCGTTATATGGGCCTGACAGATGGCTTCCAGTGCTGTACGTCCACTGCACAAAAGACGTGGCTTCGACATTGCTAACATATCTAGCGTGCGACAATTTCTTCGAGTATATTTTTGAGAGCGTCCCTGGTATGTGCAACACGCCGTGCAGCGGCAACCCGTCGGAGGTAGGTGGCTGTGGTGGCAAGGCAGATTCGCAACGGCTGGCCAGTCCCTATCAAAGAATCAATTCAACCTTCGTCATCCCGGCCCTGGTCCCATCTGTTGGTCAGTGGAATGGCCTTGGCTGTTACAAGTCAGTGAATGCGCACCTACCCAGATGGCAGCGCTGATCGTATTCCAGCGATTCAGTCAGCGCCCGTGCTCTTCAGGTCAGGGTCGACGCTGGAACAACCACAGTGGAGTCCTGTGTCGCCTGCCTGCCAAGCCCAGGGATTCACGCTAGCCGGCTTAGAATTCGGGAGGGAATGTTGTATGTCTATATCCCTGGCTTGAATTTCGATAATATCCGCTGACGAATGTTAGGGTGTGGTTCACAGCTTCAGCATGGTTCCACGTTCTTTGGGAATAGTGATGGGATACAAGATGGCAGACTCCGGCAAACTCCAAACGCGCGACTCTGCAACATGGCTTGCCAAGGCGACCCCAGCGAGTTATGTGGCGGACCAGCGCTGCTCGATCTGTACAACTTTACGGGGACGTATCCCATTGGAGCCTCTGTTGTGGCAGCTGCCAGCGGGTGGACCTCACGAGGCTGCTATAGGTACAGTTCGGTATTTATAAACTCTGTCTGAATGAGCATTGATCACCCCGAAGCGATTTGGTATCCTCGCGCACGCTTGAGCGCCGTGTTGACGTGGGGAGTGTGACAGTGGAATCTTGTGTGGCAGCATGCCAGTCACAGTCGTTCACGATCGCAGGTCTTGAATACGCCCAGGAATGCTGTGAGTGTATTCATCCCCATTATTGACGGACGGAATGGATAGTGCTGACTGACGACTGGTGTTCGTGCGTGGTTAGGGTGCGGTAACGAGATCAAGTCACCGGGTGTCCCCATTTCGCAGAGTGCATGTAACCAAGCGTGTATTGGAGACCATACAGAGGTCTGCGGTGGGCCTAACGCCTTGCAGTTGTACCGCTAGCTACTGGTATTGTACACAATTTCTGTCCATTGGATCAACCGTCGCTGTGATACAACAAAATTTTACATGGCTAGGGCACGTCACTTACCACCACAAAAAAACATTCAACGGGCACGATTTCGTATCGTTCCAGAACATCTGCGAACAGGTGTAACATGTCAGTTTCTTGCGATTTGGACACATCAGTTGGCATCTGCTCAATCAGGTAGTTGCGATACTATATATGGAAATTAAGTCGTATTCTAGTGCATGTGCTGGACGAGAGTTTTTGGTGTGCGACAACGTGAGAAAAGGTTGAGGTCCATTTCCCTCACCGCTTTGAATAAATCCCCACTTGCAAGTCCGTACTTGACGTGCGGTCATTGCGTACGCCCGAAAAACACACTCGTTTGTCGTCTTAACAAAGCCGTGGGGACCATAACCTCTCCAGTACTTGCTTCCCGCAGTTGTTTCGACCGCATTTCTCTTCCATCTTCTCTGAAATCCGGGACCATCAGCCACCTGACCTTTTCGCGGTATTTGCGAATGAGTCCAATACGAGCCCACCATTCACTGTAGTCCCGCACTTCGGAGTACTCCCGATCTTCCTCCAGCCATACTTGCTTGCAGCGTGACTCGTCATGAGCTTCGGGGCGTTAGGGTCTTCCCTCCCGCCTCTGCCGTTGCCATGATCGACACGAAATATTTCGGACAATATTTTCAGAACCCTCACTGTGTCCGTTGGATCTAGTTCTTCCAATAAGGATCACTGGACTCCTTTTTGCTAGGAAATCGTGCAGAGCAGGGGTGGGCACTTGGAACGCCCGGTAGCTAGTTGTTTCACATGCTACGCGTAAATCTCACTTTCGGTTGGCAAATGCGGAGACTTGTACTTATTGTATACTGTGTCATTTTTACACGGCCATATGGGAGAGTCGACATAAAAGACTTGAATCTCTTCAAAGCGCCGTATGGCAGCTCCTTTCGCTACCTGGTCGAAGAGAGGCTCTGCCAGTGGCAAGCATCCTCCGGTGACACCCGTCCTCCTATATGTGGGGCTGAATCATAAGCATCATGCCGACTTCCGAGCACTATTTCTAGATAGAAACGCTACTGCTTAGACATGACTCCGCAAGGGAAAGAGTGGGTAGAATGAAAGACAGAAGCCACGTCCAGTGCTCTCAGGGCGAATGCTAGCGCGGGTGTAGGTGCAAGCGCAAACGAACAAGGACCAGAAGCGTGAAGCACTAACTGAGCTTGGAGGGTCTGGGAAATTGAGAGAAAGGGGGAACGAAGTCGATTGAGTTGGCGACTCGGAGAACATGTGCTAGTGGCGAAGGGATCGCACATGTGAACCACAGCACACGCACCAGACATATACCTTTGAACAAACGTCATTCTCAACACCCTCACCGAACCCTTTGGATTCAATTTTTCCGGACGGTTCGAGAATACTGGACTCTTTTGCAGAAAATAGTGGGGGTCAATGGCGGTGAATCGGGACGCTTGCGTGCCAGTGTGCCAAGGTTACGCATGTCGAGAGTGAATGTCACTTTTGATTTGGATATTCTGGGAGTTTTTACTTATATACATCTTCCCCACAACACGGCCATATGGCGGGCCCAAGGGAAATCGCAATGAAAGCTACTTTGGCCACCTTGACGGAGAGAAGATCGGCGCATGTGTCGTATTAGGGTAGCGTTGGCCAGAAATCAGCTCCGAGTTGGTACCAGACGATTATGACCTATCACCTGTGAGGCCTGTGAGGACTGGCTAATAACGATGCCGCTCCGATGCGCATGAGGTACCTAGACGTCGACTCAGACACGAGACTCTACCTGCGCCTAATCCCTTGTTTTCCTTCGGGTTCAGCCGGCTCGGCAATCAGAGCATCAATTCCGGGGTCCTGTACGGTACTGTACCCTTTAGAAAATAAGAGTGCGGCGGACACCATTCAATTTGCTGACAGCATGTGGTGGTGGCGGACCTGTAAGATGAGGCACCAGAGGCACAATTGATACGTAGTATTGACGTGCCTTCGCACTGATCCGAGTCCTTGACAGTGACCTTGACGGTGACATGACCGCATTTAAAGCGCACCACTTTGCCGCATGATAGAATGTAAAGGCCACTAACTGTACGTGGACTCATTCGCCCCGACGACCACTTAATATCCAACATCTTCTCACCATTGTCTTCTTGACACCCATGGAACATGACTCTCAATTATGGAATGCGATCACTTATAAAGCGTGTGGAGGAGATGTTTTTTGAATCAGCCACCGAGAATTTCCCATGTATTGCTTGTTGTTCCTCGCCTTGGCGTCCACATTGTCGAGACAGGTAGGCACACTGTCTTTGGTTTGCGTCCTCAAAAAGCCCTCCAGAGCTAAACCTCATGGCCAACAGGTCCTCGCTGCTTCGGTGCATCCCAGGAGCTTGGATCCCCCAGGGTGGGAGAGTATCGTCTGCCTAATGTGAGTTTTCGCTCAAGGACCAGAAATATCGGGCCGAGTGAATTCACCTCTTCCTTCATAGAGACAATCGTGCCATTGGTATCCCACTTTTTACTGGCGCCTTCTATGCGGACTCGAGTATGACGATAGAAAAATGTGTCGCCTTTTGCGATAGCCAGCCTGTGTCATACCGTTATATGGGCCTGACAGACGGCTTCCAGTGCTGTACGTCCACTGCAGAAGATGTGGCTCCTACTTTGCTAACATACCCAGCCTGCGACAATTTCTTCGAGTATGTTTTTGAGAGCCTCCCCGGGTCGTGCAACACGCCGTGCAGTGGCAACCCGTCGGAGGTAGGTGGCTGTGGTGGCAAGTACGATTCGCAGCGGTTGGCTAGTCCCTATCAAAGAATCAATTCGACCTTCGTCATCCCGGCTTTGGTCCCGTCTGTTGGTCAGTGGAACGGCCTTGGCTGTTACAAGTCAGTGAACACACACATATCCCAATAGCAGTGCTGATCGGTTTCAGTGATTCGACCAGTGCCCGTGCTCTTCAGGTCAGGGTCGACGCAGGAATAACCACAGTAGAATCCTGTGTCGCTGCCTGCCAAGCTCAGGGATTCACGCTAGCTGGCTTAGAATTCGGGAGGGAATGTTGTGTGTCATATCTTGGGCTTGAATTTCGAAAATATCCGCTGACGAATGATAGGGTGTGGTTCACAGCTTCAGCATGGTTCAACGTTCTTTGGGAACTATAATGGGATCCAAGATGGCAGACTCCGGCAAACCCCAAACGATCGACGCTGCGACATGGCTTGCCAGGGCGACCCCAGCGAGTTATGTGGCGGACCAGCCCTGCTCGATCTGTACAACTTTACGGGGACGTATCCCATTGGAGCCTCTGTTGTGGCAGCAGTCGACGGGTGGACTTCACGAGGTTGCTATAGGTACAGTTCAGTTTATCAACTCTGTCTGAATGAGCACTGATCACCCCGAAAGCGATTTGGTATCCTCGCGCACGCTTGAGCGTCGTGTTGACGCAGGGAATGTGACAGTGGAATCGTGTGTGAGCGCGTGTCAATCGCAGTCGTTCACAATCGCCGGTCTCGAATACGCCCAGGAATGCTGTAGGTCTACCAATCTCCATTTGTGACGGGACAGCTAGCGCTGACTGACGAATGGTATTCACATGTGGACAGGGTGTGGCAATGACATCAAGTCGCCTGGTGTTTCCATTTCACAGAGCGCGTGTCACCAGGCTTGTACTGGGGACAGCACTGAAGTCTGTGGTGGGCCTAATGCGTTGCAACTGTATTACTAGTGCCTTGTGTAGTGTTGTTGCACCTCTTATACCGTGCCATAAATATAATGAAAATTTAAAGGAAAACCTACGACCTATGGCCTGCCTGGTGCGGGTCACCTGCCAGTGAGTCACCACCAAAAGTTTGCAATGGGCCCAGCTGCTTTGTATCACCCCGGATACGTTACTCCTCTTGTGAAATGATCGAGACCGATTGTAAAAAGAAATGGACAAGACAGGTCAATTAAAGCATTTCGGCTACCTCGGGCTACCTGTACTGCATTCTTTGCACTCCTTCTCAAGACGGCAATATGGCGAGAACATACACGCTAAAAACCGTGACCTCGTTCCCATGCCTGCTTCTTTGACCACCTGGGCGATCAGAGACTCGTAGCAGGTGTCTTAGGGTACATTTTCGGGTAGGTTGGCCGATACTAGCCTAATATTGAATAGTTACACCTGCGACCTGGAGGATTACTTAGTTTGATGGTAGTCGCCGCATATTGTACCTGAATGTCGACCTGGACGCCATCATTCCTGGTGCCATTTTCAGGTCGAGTCCGACTCGCCACCAAGACTCTCTGGTTTGAAGGGCCCAAACATGGTGAAAATGCAGCCCTGCAAGAGAACGAGCATGAACAAGAGTATCCTCAATCCATTTGCTGGCGGTCACTGGCGTCAAGAGATGTCCTTCTGGACAGAGCCCCCAAGGCACGCTGAGGATTGACCTACTTATACACGGGTGCCTGAAGGTGACAAGACCGCGTTTAAAGCGCAATAATTAACAGCGTGAATATCAAAGGCACTAATTGTACACCAACTCGTTCCCGATGACCACTCAATGCCCGTGGTCTTCTCACCATCATCTCTTCGACAGCCACAGAACGTCTCTCCATTACGGAACGAGAGAAGCTATAAAGAGTGTGGAGAAGACGTGTTTACTCTAGCCAAGACATCGCCATGCATAGTCTGTCATACGTTGCCTTGGCGTCCGTGATTTCGGTTCAGGTACCTTCAGTTCGCGTCCTCAGAAAAGCTCCTAAGGCCTAATCTTCCTGGTCAATAGGTCCTCGCTGCTTCAGTGCGTCCCAGGAGCTTGCCAGTGGGCCCCCCAGGGTGGCAATACCTGGACGGCTGCCTAGAGTGAGTTTTCATCAATCATCAGAAATATTTGGCCGCGTGAACCCTTTTCTTACTATAGAGACAATCGTAAAATTGGTCTTCCACTGTTCATTGGTGCTGGCTATGCCGACCCGGCGGGTATGACGATAGAAAAATGTGCCGCGTTCTGCGATAGCCGACCGGTGTCCTACCGCTTTATGGGCTTAACATACGGCTTTCAGTGCTGTACGTCCACTGCAAGAGAGATTGCATTGACTCTGCTAACATACCTAGCGTGCGACAATTTCTACGAGTATATTTACGAGAATATCCCTGGGGAATGCAACACGCCATGTCCCGGAAACCCTTCGGAGGTAGGTGGCTGTGGTGGAAAGGACTTTTATCAGCAGTCGTTTGCCAGTGTCTATCGAAAAATCAATTCAACGTTCATTATCCCGGCCCTGGTTCCATCTGTTGGTTTGTGGAATAGCCTTGGTTGTTACAAGTGAGTGGATGTACACCTAACCTGATAACAGCGCTGATTATGTTTCAGTGATTCAGTCAGCGCCCGTGCTCTTCAGGTCAGAGTCGAGGCTGGGAACACCACAGTAGAGTCATGTGTCGCTGCCTGCCAGGCCCAAGGATTCTCGCTTGCTGGCGTAGAATTCGGGAGGGAATGTTGTATGTGCATTTCTCTGGTTCCAGTTCTGGTAGGTATGCGCTGACAATCATTAGGGTGTGGTTCACAGCTTCAGCACGGTTCAAGTTCTTCACGAACGACAATGGGATTGATATACTCAATCGCCGGCAAGACCCTTACGCACCGTTCTGTAACATGGGTTGCCAAGGCGACCCCACCGAATTATGTGGCGGACCGGCCCTGCTCAATTTGTACAATTTTACGGGAACGTACCCCATCGGAGCCTCTGTCGTAGCAGCCGCTGACGGGTGGACCTCGCAAGGCTGCTATAGGTACGGCTCAGGCCTTTATCGGCTTTGTCTGAATACGTATTGATTGCCTCGAAAGCGACTCAATATCCTCGCGCACGCTTGAGCGCCGTGTTGATGCAGGGGATGTGACAGTGGAATCATGTGTGAGCGCATGTCAATCACAGTCGTACACAATTGCTGGTCTGGAATTCGCCCAGGAATGCTGTAGGTCTACCAATCTCTATTCGTGACTGGACAGCTAGCGCTGACTGACGACTGGTGTTCGCATGTGGCCAGGGTGTGGTAATGAGATCAGGTCTCCTGGAGTCCCCATTTCACAGAGCGCATGTAACCAAGTGTGTATTGGGGACGGCACGGAAGTCTGTGGGGGGCCTAACGCATTGCAGCTGTACTACTAGCTACTGGTATTGTACACAATTTCTGCTCCATTGGATCAGTTGTTACCGTTAAATTCTTGGTTCTAAAAATAATGAAATATCGCATGGTTAGGGTACGTCACAGTCACCACCAAAAACATGCAACGGTGCACATCAGTCGGCACCTGCCCAACTGGGCAGCTGCAATACTATATATGGAAAGTAAAGTCACGTGCCGCGGACGAGGTTTGCATACGGCAATACCTGCAAAAATTGAACCGTCCGACTTTCCACTTGGACCGCTTTTCGTCAAAATCTCATGACATACTTTCTACAGTTGTTTTTCTTCCTCTTTACCTAAAGGTCAAGAGCGTCGGCCTACCAACCTGTTCACGGCAGCTGCAAATGAACTCGGTATGAGGTCACCTTTCGCTGCCGTCTTGCCTTCCGTATACTCCTGATCTTCCTCCAGTCATACTTGTTTTTTGTGGCATGGATCATGACCGTTGTGGGCGCCAGTTTCTTTCCCGCCACCTCCACCCCCGCCATGATTGACGTGAAAGAATTCGGACAATATCTCCAGTGCCTTTACCGTGCGCGCCGGAACCAGTTCTTCCAACGAGGATAATTGGTCTCCTCCTTTCTATGAAAATAGTGCAGAACGGTAGCGGTGACTCGGGGCCTTCATATGCCATTGCTAGTTGTCGCAGACGTTCAACATTCTAACGTGAGTGTCATTTTTAATGGCGTTTGTGGGAAGTTCTAACCATGGATATTGTGCTTCCTCTTGGAGTTAAACGGTCATATGGCGGGAGACCCCTGCCAAAATCTTGATTCTATGACTGTTTTCCCATGGCAATATAAGCTACCTTGGCGGAGAGAGGCTTAGACTCGTGGCAAGCGTCCTCGGTCTTATATCAGGGTAACGTTAGTCAGAGATCAGCCTTATTCATATCATCTGCAAGGACCTGTTAGATGGGAAGTGACAATGCTACTTGGACGCGCCTACATGTCGGCTCAGACAGGAATATCATGCCTGGTCTTCTCGTTTCTCTTTCTCTTTGGCCCAAGTCGACTTGTCTCTTTGACTATGTATTGTCTTCGGTCTTGTCCCGTAGAGAATGAGCGCAGCAGAGATCGATCTGCTTACAGCATCTAGTGATGCTACTGCAGACCCGGCTCTTCTCCAAGATCAGGCACCAGAGGCACACTTGATAGTACTGGCGTGCCTTCACGCCGGTCCCTGTCGGTGACGTGAACGCATTTAAAGCGCAATACATTGCTACATAGGATGCCAGTGTAAGGAGGCACTCATTGTACGTACAGTATACTTATTCACCCTGATGGCCACTTAATGCCCGACATCTTCTCACTGTCATCTCTTTGGCAGCCATGGAACGTGTGTCTCAATTACGGAATGCGACCTTTATAAACAGTGTGGAGGAGATGCGTTCTGATCCAGCCAAGACATTGTCATGCGTCGTCTGTCATTCCTCGCCTTGGCGTCCGTGTTTTCGACTCAGGTGGGTGCACTGCCTTCAGTACTGCATCCTCAGAAATGCCGCAGAGTTTGAACTCCCTGGTCAACAGGTCCTTGCTGCTTCGGTGCATTCCACGAGAAGTTCGGATCCGCCAGGGTGGACGAGTTTTCTCTGCCTAGAGTGAGTATTCCCTCTGGCACTAAAAATATCTGGCCGAGTGAACCCCCTACTTGCTTCATAGAGACAATCGCAACATTGGTCTTCCACTGCTCACCGGCGCCTACTATGCGGACCCCGCGAATATGACGATAGAGAACTGTGTCGCATTCTGCGATAGCCGACCAGTCTCATACCGCTTTATGGCAGTAACAAACGGCTTCGAATGCTGTACGTCCTCTGAAATAGAGTTGGCATTGACTTTACTAACTTACACAGCGTGCGACAATTTCTTCGAGCACATTTTCGAGAACGTAGGCTTTTCGTGCAACACGCCGTGCCGCGGCAACCCGTCGGAGGTGGATGGCTGTGGTGGCCTGCAAGATGACCAGCCTAAGGCCAGTACCTACCAAAGAGTCAATTCGACCTTCATCATACCAGCCATGGTCCCGTCTGTTGGTCTGTGGAATGGCCTAGGTTGTTACAAGTCAGTGAGCGCACTTATCCTGGTGGCAGCGCTGACTATTTTTCAGTGATTCAGTCAGTGCCCGTGCTCTTCAGGTTAGGGTAGAGGCTGGGAGCACTACAGTAGAATCCTGTGTCGCTGCGTGTCAGGCCCAAGGATTCTCGCTTGCGGGAGTAGAATTCGGGAGGGAATGTTGTGTGTCTATTTCTCAGGTTCGGATTTCGGTAGTATTCACTGATGAATGTTAGGGTGTGGTTCACAGCTTCAGCACGGTTCTACGTTCTTTGGGAACAATAACGGGATTCAACATGACAATTTCCGGCCAAACCCAGATGCACCACACTGCAACATGGCTTGCCAAGGCAACCCCAATGAAATATGTGGCGGACCGGCGCTGCTCGATCTGTACAATTTTACGGGGACGTACCCCATCGGAGCCTCTGTTGTGGCAGCCGTCGATGGGTGGACCTCACGAGGTTGTTATAGGTACGACCCAGTCTATCAACTTCGTCTGGACGTGCATTGATCATCTCAAAAGTGATTCGGTACCCTCGCGCACGCTTGTGCGCCGTATTGACATAGGGAATGTGACGGTGGAATCGTGTGTAGGGGCATGTCAATCACAGTCGTTCACTGATCGCCGGTCTTGAATATGCTCAGGAATGCTGTAGGTTTTCCCATCTTCGTTTGTGTCCGAATAGCTAGCACTGACCGACGACTGGTGTTCGCGCGTGGCTAGGGTGCGGGAATGAGATTAGGTCGCCTGGCATCCCCATTCCACAGAGCGCATGTAACCAAGCATGTATTGGGGACAGCACCGAAGTCTGTGGGGGGCCTAACGCATTGCAGCTGTATTACTAGTGCGTTGCGTAATGTTGTTCACAATTTCTGCTTCCTATGGTTTGGTCCGTTAGACCAACTGTTGCTGTTATACAGTACCATAATATCTAATAAATTTTCGCATCTCTATGGTCGGGTCTGGGGCACGTTACGTCCGAGTCATCGAAAGTGGGAAACGAACACAGCCCCAAACCACTCCGAAAGCATTACTCCCTTGTGATACATCCATTTCTCAATATTTACGAACAATTATGACAGAGTGATTCGCAGGGTCGGGCCATTTGGCCACATAGCATTACACGACATGGACCTAATTGGGTAGCGGTAATACTAAAGAGTAAGTCAAGACAGAGGCGCAGCCCCACTGAACCAACAGGGGTGAACATTGAATTCCCTAACCTCTTTTCCAAAACTATTTTACGTCCAAACCCTCAGCATATACTTTGATAATCCTCCATCAGCAGAGATTACTTCAATGGTGGTCGCGGAGCTGCGCGACGTCGCGCTCGAACTGGTACTTGCCAGTGGCCATGGCCGACTCTTCCGCCCTCGAACTCCTTCACCCTGTCGCCGCCACGTCATCTTGGCTCCCAGAAATCGCACTTTAAGTGCCCTTCCTACCCGCAATTGGATCAACCGCCTTTCCCTTCCCTTGTACCCGAGCGTCCGTTAGTCCCCCAGCCTTTTCGCCGCTGTTGGTAATGAGTACAGCACAAGGAGACTCCGTTCAATGGTCTCCCCTAGCCGCGTTTCGCTGTACCCTGTATCTACCTCCGGTTGTACTTGCTTGGGGAGTGAAGGTCTTTCAAGCCTCTTCCGCTGGTGCCGATGATCGACGCGAAAGAACTCCGAGACGGTTTCCAGCACCTCATCCGCATTAGATCCAGTCCTTACTGTGAGAGGATTGCCGGGCTGTCTGCTACAGAAAATAGTTCGGAATAATGGTGGGAACTCGAGACAGGTGCGTGCTGGTGCCAACATTGCACATGTCTAGCATGAATATTATTTTTGGCGGCAATTATGAGAGGTTCTACTTATATAACTGTGCGTCTTTTCAAACTTAAATGGCCCTATGACGAGAGACCCCCTCCTGAAAATCTTGGGCACTTTACGACCGCTCCCCTTGACAGCTTCATTCACCGCCTGGGCGGAGAGACTCATGGCAAACGTCTTCAGTATCATATTAGGGGAGTCGTTGGTCTTGATGTTGGATGATTTGACCCTACCATCTGCGAAGACTGGTTAGCAGGATAGGTGCATTGCTGCGGCACTTAGGCGTGCATATGGTTCCTAGATGTCGATTCAGGCGCCAGGGTCGTTCCTGATACCCCGGTATTCCATCGGATCATGTCAACCTTGGGTTGTCACTTAGACTACCGCTATCGAAGAGCACAGAGAGGATTATGTTGTCCTACACGCCCCGGCAGAAGACGAGCGGGGCGGACGCCGATCCAAATGGCGGCAGTGGCCCGAGTGTTTACTCTGCTGGATTAGGCCCCTGAGGCACGCTTGATATCACACAGTGCCTGATGGTGGCATGACCGCACTTGATGCGCAACTGTTCGAATTACTTACTGCACATAGACACGTTTGCCAAGACCGTTCAACGCCCAACATCTTCTCACCGTCAGCTCACCGACGGCCATCAAACGTGTCACAAATACGAAATGCAATCGTTTATAAAGAACGCGGGGTAGATGTATTTGATGCGGCCACTAAGACATTGTCATGCGTTGTCTATCGCTCTTCACCTTGGCTTCCGTTTTTGCGGGACGGGTAAGTGTACCGCCTACGGTCTATGTCCTCAGAAAGGCGTCCGGTGCCTAAACCTCCAGGTCAACAGGTCCTCGCTGCTTCGGTGCAGTTGCATTCCAGGAGTTCGGATCCTCCGGGGTGGGGGGCTTTTCTCTGTCTACTGTGAGTTCTCCCCCATACACATGATACTCGGCTGAGTGAACCATGCTCTTCCTTCGTAGTGACTATGGTGTTTTTGGATCCCCGGTCCTCACAGGCGCCTACCATTCGGACTATGCGGGTATGACGATAGAGAAATGTGCCACCTTCTGCGATAGCCAGCCGGTGTCATTCCGCTTTATGGGCCTGGCAAATGGCTATGAATGCTGTAAGTCCTCTGTGGAAGACACAGGATTGAGGTGCTAAGTTGCATGTCATTATCTAGCGTGTGGCAATTTCTTCGATAATTATTACGAGGATGTAGGTCTCTACAGGTGCAGCTCCTCACCGTGCAACGGAGACCCATCCGAGGTGGGCGGCTGTGGTGGCCTGTGGGCGGCCAGTATCTATCGGAGGACCAACTCGAACTTCATCATCCCGACCCTGGTCCCATCTGTTGGTCTGTGGAACGGCCTTGGTTGTTACAAGTCAGTGAGCGCATACACGTATCCTGATAGCGGTGCTAATCGTGTTTCAGTGATTCGGTCAGCGCTCGTGCTCTTCAGGTCAGGGTCGAGGCTGGAAGCACCACAGTGGAATCCTGTGTCGCTGCTTGCCAGGCCCAGGGATTCACGCTTGCAGGCGTAGAATTCGGGAGGGAATGTTGTACGTCTATTTCTCAGGATCGGATTTCAGTGGCACCCTCTGATGAATGTTAGGGTGTGGTTCACAGCTTCAGCACGGTTCAACGTTCTTTGGGAACGATAATGGGATCCAACATGACAATTTCCGGCCAAACCCGAACACACTGCACTGTAACATGGCTTGCCAAGGCAACCCCAACGAAGTATGTGGCGGACCAGCTTTGCTTAATCTGTACAACTTTACGGGGACGTATCCCATCGGAGCCTCTGTTGTGTCAGCTGTCGACGGGTGGACTTCACGAGGCTGCTACAGGTACGGCCCGGCCTTTACCACCTTGTCTAAATGGCCGATTATTGTCTCGAAAGCGACTTGGTATCCTCGCGCTCTCTCGAGCAGCGTCTTAATGCGGGGAACGTGACGGTGGAATCGTGTGTGAGCACATGCAAGTCACAGTCGTTCACGATCGCCGGTCTTGAGTATGCTCAGGAATGCTGTAAGTTTACCAATTTCCATTTGTGATGGGATGGCTAGGTCTCACTGACGACTGGTGTTCGCGCGTGACCAGGGTGCGGTAATGAGATCAAGTCACCCGGCGCCCCCATTTCACAGAGCGCATGTAATCAAGCATGTATTGGAAACGCCTCGGAAGTTTGTGGGGGTCCCAACGCATTGCAAGTCTACTATTAGGCTTGTTACATGACAACATTTGTCGCTATTAACATGGCTGAGCAAAGGCCCGGTCAAGGGCCGGGTTTCGCGCCACGCCGCCCTTTTTTCTTCTTAGCCTCCGCTACAAGGCGCCAGGATAACATGCGAGCATGTGTACAGAACATTTAGAGTACGGCGGAGACTGTAATACTCAAACAAGAGACTCTCAAGTTTTTCTTTTGTGACCAGACATAAAGACGTGGTCATAGCACGCGCGGACAGCCATAAGAACCCACACCATTTTCAGCACTCTCACTGTACGCTTTGGGTTCAGTTCTTCCGGACCGTATATGTCCTTCTGCACTCTCATTACAGTGAGGAAACTGTGGTTGAGACCTAGGATGCCCCCACCTAATGCCAGTGTTGCACGCCGCATGCGCGTGAGTCACTTTTGATTGGCAGTAGACCTGGCTTTTCCGCAAGTTAGGTAACAGAGGGAGGTCTGGTGTTCACTTTGGTGGCTGACGGTGACATGTCCACATTTAGTGCGCAATACCCAGCCGTACACTATGTACTCCTTCGATCCTCACTATCGAATCTCTGTGCAACGGTCTGAGCTTTCGTCCTATCATCTCTCTTTGGCGGTCCTCATTCTCGCTGTGAGACTGGCCTTATGTTACCCTGATGGGAACGGATCAACACCTTCCGAGTGACTGGCCGACGCGTACTGCCTCGACGAGCTCTTATCTAGCATATCACATTACACTTCAGTCTGCCTAAACAGAAACCACGGAATGCTGTAGTGGTCGGTTCTATCTAAGTGTTAATACAAGAAGTCCAACTCCGCCCATGCACAAAAGTAGAAGTGTCAATGCGGGTTTCCTATTCGCCGGCAACCCAGATATTACTCGGGCGGTGGAGATGTGCCCAATGTGGTGGCGGGATCCATATTAGGAGTTCACCTTTACTACCACATATCCATCCTTCCTCATCGATCAAGGAGTGGTCAGTGAAGTCGACGTGTCTTGTAGTTTCCGCATTTTCTGTCGCAGCGTTCAACATACGAATTTATCCATTTCCTAATAAGACAATGCACTGACCATTTGGCGTGAATACCACAGACTCTACCGCATCCATGTGTCCAATAGATGGGCTTGTTGCTGTCTCTCCCGCTGTGACGTTCCACACACGAATTGTTCCATCATTCGAGCCTGAGACGATGCGTTGACCATCTGATGAGAATGCTGCAGACCTGACCATCGATGTGTTCAGTAAGTGGACCCGCCTCTGTCTCTCCTGTATTGGCGTTCCACACACGAATTGTTTGATCGGAAGAACCTGAGAAGATGCGCCGGCCATCCGGTGAGAATGCCACAGACCTGACCAAAGATATTGGTTCAGCAGATGGGCTTGCCTCTGTCTCTCCCGTAGTGGCGTTCCACACACGAATTGTTCCATAGGAAGAGCTTGAGACGATGCGCTGGCCGTCTGGTGAGAGTGCAACGGAAAGGACATCACCCCAACGTTTGAAATCATCATCTCCGATGATGGCCAATGAGACAAGCCCACGTTTTACGCGTAAAAACATCCGAGGTAATGTGCTGGAATAGTGTGCAGAGACAAGAGAACGAGTCGGCGCCAATGGTAGAGCAGAAAGATAGACATGTGGAGCACTCTTTGCCATGGCCATCCTAGAATACCGTACAAACATAGAGGCATCATTGACGAACAACCGGAATTTCTCTAGCTCTGTTTGAGAAAACTATTGCGATCGTAACTATTAGTTGTTCATCTTCCTCACCGAATCAACAATTATACTCACACTTTGACCAGAGGCTAACTATACATTTAGAGCCGAACACGCGACCGAAGCAAGACGCACATTGCTTGTCAAGCTAAGTGCCTCTAACAAAAAGAGAAATTTCGTCCCGAAGAAGGTCCGAAGTTTGTTAAAGAGATCGGTTTTGAAAGCAAAATGTTTCAAATGGTCGCCCCAGAAACGACATGCATATAACAAGGCAGGTGGGATGTGTTCAGCAATGCGCGATCTGAGGTCTTCAACATCGTTGTTGGCGAGATACGATGATTCCAATTTGCAGATGTTGAACCTGAGCTCGTAGAGCACTAAATCAAGACAGGAATGCGCTAAATGACGATGAGAATGGCGAAGGTCAACGTAAAAGTCGCCGCAATTTTTTTCATTTGTCAGAAAATCGCGGAATGACGTGTGGAGAGGAATGATGGGAAGGTTTTGATCAGATGAATTGACATTACTGAGCAGCAAGGTTAGGCGACCGAGCATTCTACGAACGGATTCAGGATCAGAGCCGTCGGAGACATGCTGACGTAGAGCGATGAGGATCGGATGGAGAGGGGTTCAAATGCGATAATGAGCTGTCCCAAGATAGAGCAGAATAGACGCTGCGCTCCTTGGTGTCTGAAGTATCCTTTAAGGACTTCTTCGTATAACTCCTCCAACGGATCTGGTCTATGTTGATCCGCCGCGGGTTTCAAAAGGTGCCCTATGCATTTGATTCTACTAAAATCAAAGAATTCTGGAGGTTCTAGGATGTGTCCGCAGGCAACCGTGCCCACTGAAACAGTTCCTCCCCCTTTCTTGCTAGCGCATCGCAATAAATACTTAAGTCGTCAGAATGAAGCTTCGTCCGAAGAAAGGTGAGAATATCGTCATGCGTTTTAGCAGCCAGCCCAAGATCATCCATGGATTTGATGCGGACTGACGGAGCTCCGATGAACGCAGACTCGATACTATCCTCCGGCCGTGAGGTGATGAGCACGCGGAAGTTTGAGGGCAGTCTAGAGAGGTTTTTAGCAAGAAATTTGTGTAAACCGTTGCCGCCAATTACATCCCCACTCTCGTCCAATGCTTCCATTACAACAAGAATGGGACCGACGATGTGCAGATCTTTAAGCGGTTCCAGGATGAGGGATTTAGAAAGCGTGGGATAGTCACGAGTACGGAGTCAAAGAGAGGTGTTGTCTTTAATGACCCTTCCAACTGCGGCTTTGAACGATGGATAGCGGTCGGAGAGATCGCGAGCAAGAGTTGTGAAGAGGTGATAAGTCTCGCCTTCGGATTGCTCCTTCCGCAAAAAGATAAAGGATGACGTAAGACGGTGCACCTTGTCGAAACGACGTGCAATCTCGTGCGCAATCGATGACTTTCCCGTGCCTGCTTGCCCAAAAAGAACGAGACTACGCTCGGTGATCGTTCACCCAACTGACAATGAAGTTCAGAAAGGCCATGCGCGTTCCCGAAAGACAACCTTTCTCGGGTGTGAAGCGCGGGCCTTTCCCATATGGGATTTCTCTAATTTTTGCATCTATTTCTATGACGAATATCAGATCAATTACCCCGCAACCTACAAGTCATCAAGGCTACGTACCGGCGCCTGAAACTTGGGTTGACACCCACTCGAGCTGAGCGGACATCCAGTCGACCTTGGCTGAAAGTATTCCCACGCCGTCCAGAATTTGGAATGCAGTCACCTCCATCGTGATGATGGCTGATCCAAGAAAGCTCTTCGATGTTCAACAAGGGCGGCGGACAAGTCCTCGATATCTTTGGCAACTCCTCCGCCCATATTCTTCGACGTCCGCTTCCCTAAAACCTCACGTTTACATCAACCAATGGAGAAGATGAAGACAACATACAGAATTGCGAGTCCTTTGCATATGATTGGATAAAGTCACTGCAACTGCAGACATCCCGCAGCATGAGAGTAAGAATCTCGGCCTGCTTGGAGTCGGGCCGGATGGACTCCAAAGTGTCTTCGTGCTGCGCGAAATCAAACGCGTTGTGCGCGGCTTTGAGTAGATGGCCGAAACCAAGTCATATGCCATCTTTGCAAATGGGTGGAGCTGACAGCGAAAGTTGGCTCAATCGAGGAGAGGCAAAATGGATTTTGAACGTACTTCTGCAATTGGGCCAACAGTGTCCACCACCCACTTGATTCTATAATAGCCCCTTTCCATGTACTGGCTCCGTCAATCGGCTTCTTAGCTTCGTTGGCGTGACGGACAGCAACCAGAGCCTTCTCGGCAGGCGATATCTCTGACTGGCTATCCGGCATAGGAGTGCCAGTCTCGACGGAATGGGGACCTGGTAAGGGTAAAAGAGGTTCGGAGGCGGTGGATTGAATGGGTCCCCCGGAGTCTGGTGCCATAGAGGGCTTAGTAGCTTCTTCTGCGGGAGTGATCGGAGGGGGCATGTTCGCTGACAAGGTGATCGTCAAAGAGAGCGTGACCGGGTACGTGGACCGTCCAGCATCCCCATCGCCATTACTGAGAACAAAGGGGACGTCTACGCGCGAGATGTTCAGTAAGTTGAACGAACGGGAAAGCGAAACAAAGACGGACCACTTTGGGACGCGACAGGTATTGGTATCTCAAGCGATCCGATAACGTCGTTACTGTGTGTGAGCCGCTTTTCATAAAGACTTAGTGTGAGATGCGAGGTCCGTTGTGTAAAGCTGAACTGATCTTTTAGCCGAAAAATGACATTTTAAAAAAAGAAAGTCCTACAAGGCACTAAGCCTCTGGTTCCAGTGCAACGTCTGTCCATCAATCTAAACGCTTTCCGTCTTCTTCATTGTCACAGGATGGGTTACAGTGACAAAGAACCGCCTCTTCCGGCCAAACCGTCTCTTGATATGGGGAATATTGTAAGCTCGGAGGACCTACAGAGATAATGAATAGTTATCAAGACATCAGCGAGTTGAGAATTGAGTACATGCCGGTCACCCCCACACGTAGCTTGGATAGCGTTCCTTGCGATTCAACGATTTGAGTTCTGTCAAAGAACAGTTCCTGAACACCGCCACAAAAAGGGAGGGATTGACCTATTGACGCACCCCCTTCCTGAGTTTGGCGATGCTGAAGGACCCGGGCTGCGGTAGGGGGTCACAGTCAAAGAAAGTCACGAGTCAAGTCAGGGGCCATCACCCACGAATTCAAGAAAAATTTGCTGGTGCTCAGAGCCCACATCTTGTACAGAGGTCATAATGCATGCATAATGGGTCGAAGAATTTCTTTGTTTGGTGGAGTTAAACTGAGCGTAGCGTCTAGGCAACCACGCGCGGTCCGCTGCGTCCGCAAGACACCACCACTGTGACGGTGACCTGTTCCGAATGGTCGCACGACTGTCAAGGCGGCTAGGAACAACAACAGATACTGTCACCGTACTGCTAGCTTTACCTGTACTATATGTACAGTAGCCCGAACCGACCGAGCTGGAGATGTGCTTGCTTTTTCTCGAAAAAGCAGTGGTAACGTGTCTTGCAAGTCCTCATTAGTTTTGGTACATGCCACCCCCATGCACCAGATTCACAGTACTAAAACGCTGCGCCCTCATTTTTTCGCCGCTCCTATATGCGAGAAAATTTCAACTGCAAAGTAAATGACACCGGATAGTAACGGAGCGAAAATGGATAATGAATAATGGCAACGTGGGTTATCTCTACATTTTCTAGACCTAGGTGAAGGCCAGCCGGACGGCATGAACGACGCAGAATGGCTGGAACTCCTCAGCCTATTCGTCACTGTGAGGTCGCTACTCGTATCCAAGGAGGTGGAAGGGCACATTATTCAAGCACCCGACGGAGCCACCGGTGAGATGGTCGCCGATGTGTTACCGGCTCTCCACCTGCTTCATTTGGAGGGCCAGTCTGCGAGATCTGTCGAGCAGTTCATCGCTCTGCGCAGGCTATCTGATCGTCTCATAACCGTCGTCAGGAGTTTGGTAAATTTGGGTCCCTCCTGGCCCAAAAAGGGGAAAGTTCACGACGAACCGCTCACTTCTTAGCCTGGACTTGCAAGATTGCATCGTCGCAACCTGCTCATAGGACAACACCCACTACTATGTATCAATGCGTACAATCGTACGAATTCAACAGAGGACCTGTGTCCGTTCTTGGACCAAGACACCAACGCGAGTTGCGTAGTCCGCCAGCACGAGTTTCCCCAGAGTGGCGCGTTGTTGCTTGGCGGTCGGTAGCGGAATCTAAGCAGGTGGACGGGAGAGTGTGTGTTGGCAAGGGGATAGGAGGCGCAGAACACAGATAGATAGATACCTCAGTCGATGCGGCAGTCCAGCGGCGCTGGGGAAATTCGCCAACGCTTGTCAGTGGAGGTAGGCCCCGCAGGAATGAAGCTGCAAGGCGATGGTCATGGACGTACCACATCGCTACGCCTGCTGAATGCGTATGCACGTCACTGAGGTGGGTGGCTATGGTGGCCTGTGAGCAGTCAGTATCTACTGTGTAGAAGGATCAATGGACTTCATCACCCCCGGCCTGGTCCCATCTGTTAATTTGTGGAATAATCTTGGTTGTTACAGGTCAGTGAGCGTATACGTGTCCTGACGGCAGTGTTGATCATGCAATCATGTTTCAGCGATTCGACCAGCGCCCGCATACAGGTCTGGGTTGATGATGGGAATACGTACCACAGTAGAATCCTGTGTCACCTCCTGCCGGGCCCACGGATTCACGCTCGCCGGCGTACAGTAGAATTCGGCAGGGAATATTGTGCGTCTACTTCTCAGGCTCGGATTTCGATGGAACACACCGACGAGTGTTAGGGCGTAGTTCACAGCTTGAGGGTCCAACGTTCTTTGGAAACGATACATTATAGTACTGTAATGGGATCCAGAACGACAATTTCCAAACGCAGATGTGTTGCCAAGGCAACCCCAACGAGTGGTATGGCGGCCCAGCCTTGCTCGATCTGTACAATTTCACAGAGACTTATCCCATCGGTGCCTCTGTCGTGACGGTCGTCGACGGGCGGACTTCTCGGGGTTGCTACAGGTACGGCTCAACCTTGTCTGAACAACCATTTATCGTCACGAAAGCGACTCGACGTCCTCGCGCACGCTTGAGCGGTGTGTTGGTGCGGGGAACGTGACGTGGAATCTTGAGTGGAATCGTATGTGAGCGATTGCCAGTCACAGTCGTTCACTATCACCGCGTTTCGAATACAGTATGCCCGGGAATGCTGTAAGTCTTCCAATCTCTATATGTGATGGGATAACTAGCGCCGATTGACGACTGGGGTTCCCGCGTGGTCAGGGTGCGGTAATGGGATCAAGTCGCCAGGCGTCCCCATTTCACAGAGCGCATGTAACCAAGCTTTGTATTGAGAACAACAGGTGTGCCCAACGCCTTGCAGTTCTACTATTAGTTACCGTAGCATAATAATAATGCACAACATAATAACGATTCGTAATTTCCAATCGTGATCGAGTGATGACCCCGACCATGACAGGCATGACACCACGCGCCCATGAGTATAAAGCTAGCCGCCGTTGTTCATACAACAAAGCTTTTCTTTTTCTTCCTCAACGCACGAAACATGACGGATCTCACTACTTTGCATTCTCCGAGCACTCTTTATCTTCCTTTGGTCAAGGAGACTGGTCTCCCTCGTCGCTTCAACCGCCGGTCGACACTTCCATTCGTTTCTACCCCCGTGGTCACCGTCCAAATGGCCGATACTGACCCTCCTCCCCTGTCCCCAGTCAGAGTTCGAGACGAAAACCTTCTTTCTCCCCCTCCCCATACCTTTAGGTCCAGACCTAGGACTCGTAGACTACCTTCTGCAACCCCCGAACCCTCTCTGGAGAGCACACGTTCTATTCGTTCACCTAACTATTCATCTCTTCACCCAAAATCACCAGAGTCTCTGGCCAGGCCCACCGGGCGTAGCTCTACGTTGACAATTATCCGCCCTCCGACGACTCTATGTGCGTGTTTTCCAATTTCCCAGCGTGTAGTAGCTAACTCCGCTCCCAGTCCGTCCAAAGCCGTTTTGGAGGAATACTTGCCGTTCAGCTGTCACTGGGACATCTTACGCTTCATCTCTGCATCCTATACGCCGTTCAACTTTCATTGCTGCTGGACTTCGCTTCGATAAACCCATTGCAGATCTGTCTGCATTAGGTGTTGAGTCGCGCATTGGGATCGTCGTTCTACTTCCCGACTCTCTCCCTTGATATTCTTTTCTTTCTCTTTCGCCATGCTTCAGGAACCCCCCTTTATTCCGAACCGTATTCTTCAAGCCGGTTTGCGCCCCATCAGCCGGCCCAACGTTAATTTTGCTCGTAGTGGACCTCCAGTTCCCATCACCCCCAAGACGACCGGGGGTCCATATTTTTATACGCATGGCCCTGGACGGAGACAAATCCCTCTCACGGATTTGGAATATAAAGTACGTGAAGAGACGCTACTCCTTACACCCACCCCTACTCCGACGAGCATCAACTGGTGGCCTTATCCCCCATGGGGTCAGTCGACTGTGTCACCTACTCCTTCGGGTACGGCAACTCCTATGGCGTCGTCGTCGTCGCTGTCTGCCGCCGCCGCTGCAGTTGCTTCATTGGATGCTCTGGCGTCTACGATTCCGATCTCGGCAACAACGTCAAACACCACGCCTAATACATCTCAAGCTACTGTAATCTTTATTCCCGCTCTCCCCCCAACGAACACTTTATCGTCGAATCCGAGGGTTCATGCCGCCACAGGCTCTCATTTCAACATACTTTATCTCATCCCTGTCTTCGTGGTTGTTGGTCTCGCGCTCGGCGCCCTATCCGGTCTTTTGGGGTATCGGTGGTACTCCCGGCGTCTCGCGCGTAAGGGCGGTCCCAGCAACGGGCGCGCGGGTTCCTCCTTCGTTCCAGGCCCGCCGTATATACCTATGCTTGATTCTAGTCACGACTCCGAGGGTGCGCGAGCGGCATCGCCCACTCCCGTCGGTAGTCCGAGCAAGTATACGCGCCGTGGTGCCTCTCGTGCAGCGAGGTCATGGCTGTCAGTTGTCGCGGGGACAGGTTCGCGTCGCGGCAGCACACCTAGTAGTTCTACCCCTCCTTCACAAAGAAGCACCACTCGCGCCGCTACGCCTTCCCATTTGCGTCCCCTGTCTGATAGTCCTACCCGTGCTCGCTCACGCGGGAGCACCATCTCACCTGGGTCACTGTCGGACGAGGAAAACGTGCCTTACGAGACCATTCGTCATACATCCATCCGCCGTGGTATCCTCGAGCGCCTGCAACGAGGCATCGACCGTGGCATGTCACGGGGTCCCTCACGGCGCACTACGCAGACGTATCTCAGTGCGCCCAGCGCGTATTCAGGAACACACACCGAGGACTCCCGCGCTCCAAGCGCCGTCCCTTCCCCCCCGCGCGATACTGACTGGATACCAGGCAGCGGGTTCCGCATCGTCGAAGAGGCCATTTCCAGTCCCCCTCCTTCGACAGCGGCCATTAGCTCTCCCACCTCGGGTTCAGTTGCGGGTCTCCCGGGACAAACAATGACCGCGTGGGACGACCGCGCGGCGATACGTCAAGCGGTAGACGCGCACCCAGGCGAGCGCTGGCTCGCGTGGACACGTAGCTGGACCTCGAGTCCCCCGCCAGCCGGCATGTACGACCGGTTCACCGCCATCCCCGGACGGCGGGAGAAGTGGGACGTCGGAGCAGCCCTCCCGCGCAGCCCGCCACAGCTTACCTCGGACTCCCTACAGTCGACGCTGACATTCAGCCCGTCATTGGCGCCCGCGGTCCCAGGCGCGGCCACCACTACCGCCAGCCGACGTGCGTGCGCACAGTCCCGGACGCGGCAGTCCCAGCCTCCCCGGCCACTGGGGCGCGCAACCCGACAGACGGCGGCGGTTCGCGGCGACTCGCGCGCGAGTAGCATCGCGTTGGGTGAGGGCCATGGCACGCCGGCGATGCGGTATGCGGCGCGGCAGACGGCGCTTGCGCGTGTGGAGGATATACTCGCCCGCAGCTACAGCTCGCGCGATCTGGCGGCGGCCGCGGCATCGCCCGGCAGTCCGAATGCGTTTGGTGCCGCTGCCGTACCGGCACCATCGACGGCTTTAGCGTCGACGGAGGAAGAGGAGGACGTTACCTTGGCTGCGGGGATTGAGCAACGCTTGGCGGTTGCTGCTACTGCTACAAACCGCCGGCGTCAGAGGTGAAGCAGGCAAGATATTTTTTCAGCTCAATTCCCAGAGGATTGATGATGATAGCTTTGGTTTATCAGTTGCGGTTCTTATCTATTTTCACTATTTACTATTTTTATGGCATCTTTGACGAAATACTCTGCTGGCTCATAAATTATGATTTCGTTCTGGAGTGAGTCTTGTAGTAAAATAACAATATAGCTCTGAGAAGAGTCTCCTCGTATGGAGACCGGCACTCCGATGATTCATTTGTGTGTACTGTCGGACTGCCATCCACCAAATGAAGTATCGGCGAAAACTCGGTAGATTCGGAAAAAGAGACGTGTATACAGTATTATTTAGGGATATCAGTTAAATAGATCCATATTCCACTCTGGGGGTCGTGAACACCGTCCAACGCGAACCAGTCTTGCATGTTATAAACCGACCATAATCACGATCAGTATGCGGTCCTCCGCGACCTGAACCTCCTCTGACGAAAACCTCCGCGCGTGCCTGTACGGCGGTTACCGCAGCAGCAGCGACAACACAGAATATCGAAGATGACGTCGAAGATCGTCACAAGGATCTTTCAAACAAAAGCGGACGACGATGAAGTTCGAGGGAGGAAAAGAGAGCCCTATACGCTTACCGTGACAATCACGCTGACGATGGTCTCGAGAATACTGGCGATTGCGGAGATGATAGAATTGATGCCGGAACCGATGGCGGAAACGATTGAACCCTAGAATGGAATAACATGGAAGAACCACAACGTTCAGGTTCAGAAAACGGACGTGGGTGCTAAGGGCGTCGAATGAATACCCACCATTGTAGTATGAACTGCGAAACTTGACTAGGATGCGAAATGAGTGATCTTTGTTAATGGTGTGGAAAGAAAAGAGCTTTCAAGCTTTTCAAGGTTTGTTGCTCGTGAAATTGTTTTTATAATTTCATATGTGCTTGGAGTGATATGACGTTGGAGACTTGGCAAGGTGGGGCGCACCTTTGGCTCGACTCTGTAGACGCCTTATGACGTCATCCATCTACGGGACGACTAGAGTCGTTCGTTGTGTCACCCATGGCGTGTCTCGTGTCCCGACAAACGTGGGCGTTGCGAAAGCATTTACTACTATCGGTTGTGGAGTTAGGTCGCGTGAGCGCCAAGGCAGTGTGCCTCAATTGGTCTCGAGAGGTCCAGCCAGCAAACCTTGAAAAAAACACAGATCACAGGGCTACCTTCCATTGGGAACGCCGCAGGGGACAATCATTCCGGAATGGTGGGAATTAGTGGATCGTAAATATGGGCAAACATGTCCAGTCGCTACTGTATCAGTACAAAGTTAGCCATTGCTGCGTCCACTCACTATTGCCAGACCATTGCTAGAAGCTGTAGGACGATAAGAAAGAAAAACTGACGCTTACTATACGTGTGCGTAAGTGCGCCTGGTCATGGAAAATACTTTTGAACCCCGTCCTCGTATATGGGCGGCTCTGCGGCGTCCCCTTCATTCACATCTACCACGTCTAGCTGCGCATCCTGAGTCAAGCCCTGAATAATACAGTACTACTACCTTCCATGCGAGACCCTCGATGTCCTCCAAATAAATGTCCGCGACGAATGTTTGATCTTATGCGGCTGGAAAAAAACGGTCACATTCTCCTCCAAATCGCTGTGCCCAACCTGACGTACCCCTTTTCTCGAACACACTACGTGGCCAAACGGGTTCTGTCCGTCTACGATGATGAGATTCCGTCGACCCTGTGTTAATGCGACTTGAGCTTAAATCTTCCCGAGGTTTAATCGTAGTCACTAACAAATGGAGTACCCAACGGTCTCGCTTACAAGCTGCGGTTGATATTTGGCGGTTGCCAGACGTTATAGAGTTACCGTTCGGGCCACAGTTCAAACGATGGTCCAGAACGTGCCCTACGATAGATGCAACAATGTTGACCTTGGTCTTCCCTCTTCCGTTTAGGAGGACCCCCGAAAAGGAAGAGAGAAGAACAAATTTCAATTGCTCTGCGGAAGCGCATGAATTTTTTACCGAGCGTCAGTAAGTTTTGTCACAGAAATGTCATCAAGTGCGAGCAAATATTCACTTGAGTGGGGCAAAGTGTTCTAGTCTGTCGTCGGCTTCTCCACCAGAACGAGAGGAAATTCGCCAAGCTACAAAGGCAGTGCGCTCTTTACCAGAGGGTGATGTGAGTTGCGTTTTGTGATCTCTTTGTTTTGTGTAGACGCGTGCCATCGGATTGTGTAAATTGTGTAGGCACTAGCATTCGATACTGTATCGTCGAAATCGAAATAATATACTCTGTTACGTCTACAATTTCAAACCCCAATTCTTTCCGGCATTCTCCAAAAGCATCAGCCAAGTAGGGTAGATAAGATTACATCTAAAAAGCATAATCAAATTGTACAGAGTCGCGACAGGTGAACGGAAACAAAAATCGACTCAAAAAATCATCATAAAACAAAAACCAAAAAAATACTCAAAAACCAACGTAGCTCAAGCTCCACATCTCCCCTCTCACGCCGAGCCCGCCTGCCTCGGCGCCGACGACCCGCGCCCCGAGCCGCACGAGCACGCTGACGGCGTCGCGCATCGCGAGCTTCTCGCGCGCGCTGAGCGGCCGCACGACGCGCAGGTCGACACCCTGGAACGCGGGCGTGTACGGCACGCACGCGCGGCGCGCGCCCAGTGCCAGGAACACCGGCGGTGGGGGGCGCTGTTGCAGCAACAACGACTGCGCAGACGATCGCGTAGACGACGACGGGGACACCGGCTCGCCGCGGTGACGCCGCGGCGAGTTGGGGGTACCACCACCACCACCGGCACCGGCACCACCTGTGCGCGCGTTATTCAGCTTATATGCGGGGTACCCCGGCAGCCAGAACTGCACCGGAGGCAGTGGCGCCGCGGGGGGCACGACTGCCTCGGCGGTGTCGCCGCCTTCCTCGTGGTCGCCCGCGTCGGATACCATGGTCGACGTCGGGATAAGCGGGCGAGGGCCCTGGCCGTAGGGCGGGCCGCGGGGCATGATGGGTGTTGGCTCGGGAGACACGGGGCGCGAGGAGGCGGTCAATGTCGATGCGGCGCCGCCTGAGAGACGGAATGGCGCCCAGGAGCGCTTGGGTTTGGGTTTGGGCGCGGGTACGGGGGTCGGTTTTGGCGCAGGCGCAGGTGCAGGAACCGGCAATGGGGGCGTGTCGTGACGCGAGCGCGAGTCACGACGTCGTCCAGACGCATGTGAAGGCGTCGGAGAAGTCAGCCCCGACGAGGGCCGGCGTGGCTTGTGTCCCGATTTGCGATGGCTGCTGTGACGGGGCTCGCGATCGCGCGGAGGAGACGGAGAGCGTGACCGTACGACGGACGCGCCAGGGGTGGTGAGCCCGCCGGATGAAGCAGAGAGGTTAGACGAAACGGCAAAGTCGTCGAGAGAGGGCGATGCATCACGGCGGCGGCGGTGGCGCGAATCAGATCGTCGACGGTGCTTTGATTCTGTCACGCGGGGTGGATCTGGCGGTGCTTTGGAGGGAACCGAGAGTTTGTTTGGCTTCGAAGACGACGACTGAGGCGGTGCTTTGGAGGGAATAGAAAGTTTGGGTGGTTTCGAAGACGACTGGGGCTTCGAAGATCGATCAGCAGATTTTGCGGCGTCTTTCTTGGCTAATGTTGGTAAGGGACGATCGTCTACGTGTCTCATGCGACGTGGATCATTCGCGTAAAAGTCAGCGTAGCTATCGTATTCTCTCTCTGGCTTTGGTAAAGGTTGGTTGTTGGGTAGGGGCTTAACGCGTAATAATGGTGTTCTCCGTCGCCTCGGGTCTTTTGCGTAAAAGTCGGCATAGGAATCGTGTTGGACCGTAGTGTCAGGAGGATAGTCCTGGGGCGTGATCGTGTTATTGCTATTACTCTGTTGCGATTCGGGCCGGATTTGCTCGGCAGGAGGGAATGGCTCTGGTGGAGGGTCAGGGTGGATGTTGGAGTAGGCGTAGGTGAGAAGACCCTCCTCAGAGAAGATCGACGGATGAAGAACTGGAAGCGGGACTGGTACAGGAAGAGGGGAAGGCTCGGGGCTAGGTTCAGCATGGGGCTGTGCGGGGGGCGGGTTGGGAACCGCCGCCGCTTCCTCGGGCTGAACCTCGGGATCTGGTGCTGGTACTGGCAGCGGCGTTGGGACTAGGACTGGGACTGGGACTGGGACCGGCTTAGGCTCCGTGTCTAGTTCACGCTCCTCCGCCTTTTGCGAAGGCTCAGAGCGCCGCTTGCCCGTACGTTTCGATGAAGCGACGGAAGCAGACGAAGCCGCGTGCATCGGTACAGCTTGCTCGACCACTATCGTCTGGGAGGTACCTCGTACGGATGACGGGCCCGATGACTTTTGGATGACTTTAGTGTCCTCTGGTAACTGCTCTTCCGCGGCCGCCTCCTCCTCTTCCTCCTCTTCTTCTGCGACCCACTCTTCGCCTTCATCCCGAGCGACCTCCTTCAAGAGCTCATTCAAGACGCCCGCCGAGAGCCGGAACACAGCGTCCAGGCGTCCATCGACGAGCCACTTGCCGAACACCTCCCGTGCCCACACCATTTCGCGCTCGACTTCTTCGCGGTCTTCGCGTCTCTCCCTATCCCTCTCGAGTTTCTCTTTAAGCTGCTCCAGGTCCTCCTCATTCTCGTTGGCGCTCCAATCCTCGGCGTGATTATCGTCGTCGGCACCATCCAACGCGACTCTGACCTCGAACACACCTTCTTGCACGAGGCGGCGTCCCGCACGGCCCAGTTTGAGATACTCTGCCTGTGCCCAGTCCCGTATGTCTTGGTCGTCCGAATCGAGTAACAAGGCGAGACGACGTGCGCGCCGCTCACCCATTGGGACTTCGGGGAGTAAATGGGGGGGAACATTGGGGCGCTCGGACAGTCCCGAAGGAATGGCGAAAGGATCATCCTGGTCTAAGGTCGTAGATCTTTCGAGAGCATCAGGGCAGGAAATCCGGGAGAGGCGGTAGGCAGCGAGAAAGGCGGAATAAGGTTCGAGTCGGAGAGCTGGAAGCACGTCCGTTCGGCCATGGACCTGGTGCGGTGGTCGGTCTGTTGTGTAGGAAGAAGCATCAGCGATTGAGGTGATGATGGGTAGAGAGGGGACCCACGGCAATGTTCGCAAATCTGAGGAGGGTCAAAGTGTATCCCCGAATGCGGAAGGTGGGTCGCAACAGAAGGCGCTCGGAGTTGTCTCGAACTAGAAGCGATTGAACGACGACTGGATGTCTCGATACGGGAAGAACGGCTGCGTGACGAGGAGACGACAGAGGATGATGTCACTGAAGACTGGGTGATTGACGATTCGCTACTGTAGGTGAAGTCGCTGCCACCGATAGTGGCGGTTCTCCATCGATCGATATCGCTGTACGAGATGCCAGATTTGCTTCCGGGACTGTGCAAAGAGTACGGGACAAGGACGCCATTATGTCGAGAAGAAGAAACGGGCGTGCGGGTGGGTGTGATGGTGCGTTTCCTCCTCCTCGGCGGGGACGGGGTCCGTTTCCTGTCGGTAATCGGAGGAGATCTTCTCCGAGGGCGAGACGATTTGAATAGGCCAATGCCAAAGATAGTGCCGATGTCCGACTCGCTGCTGTAGCTGGACAAGCTACTGAAAGAGGATAGCGACATGGCGTGCAAAGGACGCACGTTGTGGACCGTGAAATCTGAGTTCAAGTCAGCGACTGATCAGACGCGCAAAGAAACGGCGAGGTTAAAGGCGTGCAAGTGGCGTGCGACTCGAGGATAAGTGAAAGCGAAAGAAAGTGACAAAGAAAAACCTCCGTCGACGGTAGGTCTGCATCGTGGGCCGTGGGAAACAGAACCTCCGCCTTCACCACGTTGTTTACGTTTGTCCGCTCGCCTCGTGCGTGCCGCTCGGAGTTAATAGATTATCCTCTTTTCTGCTCTTTGTTTTGCGAACACTCTGGTTCCCTTCTGTGCTTCAGAAGACCTCGCGGCGATAGAACACGAGCAACCGCGGGTCTGTGACGAACTGAAGGACGCTTGGAACGACGGCGATTCAGAGAATCCGGCATCCGGCCCGGCCATTATTGGCAACTCATATGTGCCTGAAAGTCTATTGTCTGTCGCAAACTTTATCCTCTAGCAGGCGCATCTGTGAGGGAGTCCCTGTGGTCCCTAATTTAGGACAATATGAAGGGCCATCCAACGTGAAAGCTGCATCTCATGTCGCGTTCAGGGTACTCATTTTACGCAATCAAACGTGCGTGTAGGGGACAACCGGTGCGAACCGGAAAAAGTCCATGGAGAAAACACAGCCCGTCCGCACCAGCCCCGCGTCCTCGTGTCCATCTAAGCCCCAACTGGTTGCCTGCCCTTTGGGCTAATGTTCGGTATTTTCCAGCTGACACCATGGCCAACCTGAGCGACACTGTAGTGGTGCCGCAAAGTCGGACGAAGAGCCCTGAGGCGCAAGTGCTGAGCGCTTTCAAGTGAAAAGATCCAACTTGAAGGTGGCCCGCCCGCAGCGGACCGACATCTTATTTCTGTAAATCATCTTCTGCACTCCACAGCTCTATCGACGGACCTGGCACAGCACCATGACCTCCACGGGCTTCTCGGCCCCTACCACTTGGCAAAGGTTCATCGACCTTAGCTTCTAGCCGGGTTATCTCGACTTCTATTAGGGTCACGTGCGAACTGTCATGGCCGCCTGCGTACTCCGAGTCGTAGTTTTATTGCGCTGGGGCTGTTCCTGCTAGCAATCTAGGAGGGAACCCGTATCTCGAGGTCTCTTCACTTCCACAACCAAGCATGTCTTTCAAATTGTTTTCTCCAAGGTCTCGCCTTGCCATATCTGACAATCACCCTCCAGCTCGTAAGTATAACTAGGAGCCGCTACCATATCATTTTTGCTCTTTGTTTTTGGCCAGGCCCTGATACCATTACCTCTGCCTCAGCTAGGCTGATTGGCATGCGCAATGATGTTGCGATGGGTACGGTTCAAACATCGCTCGCAGCTCTCAAGGAGGGGAGTGCATTGGCAGCTAGGCTCCCATATATTGCTCCCATCGCGGGTCTCTTACTACAACCACTCACCATGCGGGATGCACGTCTTACACATTTCCTTCTGACAGTCTGTGTTCTGATGCGTGCGGCACCAGGAAGTGAAGCAGTGCAAAGAGGAGTGCAACTCAGTGATGCGCAAGTTCGCCAGAGTTGCGAGTATCATTGTCAACGTCAGCGAGATGTGCAGAAAGAACAACTTGAAGGAGGATGATATCCCAACTAGTCTGCTCGTTATTCTGAGTTCTCTTCAGAGATTCGTTTCTCTTCAGTGACTATTACGTTCCGTGACACGCACAGTCTGACGATGGACCAGAGAGCTGGATGAGATCGAGTGCGTGCTGGGGGAGTGCTCCAAGAATAAAGGCGTCATAAGGCTCATTCTACGCAGGGATCTATTAACAGAGATCAAGCAATGCGACGGAGAGTTATCTAACGTGCTCCAAGCTTTCTAGGTCTGCGCTCTATCCTTATTCCTGTCGGTTGTGTGACATATCTACCCGTAGGCTGAGCTAGCATTGGACACTCGACTCGCGTTGATAGCGGGGAGGCGAGAGGTATGAGGCATAGGGATATGAAATCAAGATTTGCACAGTTAACGACGCTCTCAATAGGTCGCCGCCGACTTCGGCCTAGTCAGTGATGTTCCGGCCCGGCTTGGCCCAAAAGCAGCCGTGGCATTGGCCTTCTCAAGAGTTGGGCTGAGCCAAAGCTCACACTCACGGCTTGGCTCTGGCCGGACTTGGCCCGAGCCGTGGCTTCTGGTAGACAGAGTTGAGGTGGAGTGGATCCACCACCGAAGACGAAGGAGAAGAAGTGGAAGTGGGGGTGCCAAGGCCAATGCACGAGAGAGTGAGAGAGATTCGACGAGAACGAGAACGGTCGCCATCCGGGGCGGTGAGACGACGACGAGACGACGACGAGCGAGCTAGTGGGTAGGAGTGTCCTTGATTGGGCGCGAGTCGAACTGGGTTCACGCGCGAAGTAAAGGGGTGGACTAGTAGTGACACAGCGCTGCTGTATTAGCTGTACCTACGAGCGAGCCAGTAAGGTAGAGGGAGGACGTAAGAGAGGAGGAAAATTGGTGGCATAGGAGGGAACGAGACGAGGAGGAATGGAACTCGGCAACAAGGCAGTAAGGTCAGAGAGAAGTCGAAACACAGGGTGGAACAGATGTAGAACACGACAGCGTCCGCCGAGGTGCGGTTGATGCAGAGCCCGACTGCGCGCGTGCTCAACAGGAACAGATGCGGCGCGTCTGAGCGTTGCCGCTGCTGGAAGCGGTCCATCTCCGCACGGCGCACTAGCGGGCCCGTCGAGCTGTCGATGCGGCATAACGGCCATTACCTGCACACGTGCTCTAGTCCTTTTGGCCAGGCTCCGATACCATTACCTCTGCCCCAGCTAGGCAGATAGGCATGCGCAAAGATGTTGCCGTGCTCAATGAATCCACCAGCCGCACACAAAGTGGATCGCTTACCTCGATGATGTTGAGCACGGTAACGAACTGCGAGAAGACGGGGACCTTGTGCCTACGCCCAAAGAGCGCGTCGAAACCACCACCTTCCCACTCGCATCGACGAGCTCCTCGCTCACGACATGCTGGCGCACGCGCGGCTCTTCGAACAGGATCAGGTGCGAGCAGACCTTACGCAACTGCGCCACGACGTTCTACAGGTGTATGTTGTTGATCTCTTTCACTGTTTTTCCCCGCGCGGGCGCGCAACGCAGAGCAGAGAGAGACGGTTCAGCGTCCACGGGTGGACGAGAGAGGTTGTGAAGAGATACACTTTCGGTCTAGAGCCGGTGCTCTGCTCCGATCTTGGCAACTGACTTGGTCATGGGGATGAGTCCGACCCCGCTCTTGCTCGTGCGCGTGCCCACCCGACCCAGTTTTCGTCCACACCAGCCCCGCGTCATCGTATCCGTTGTAAGCTTCAACTGCGTGGTCGCCCGCCCTTGGCCCCTCTAGCTAACACCACGGACGTTCCAAGTGTCACTGCAGCGTTGCTGCGCCTGACGTCTCTACGGAACCCTCAGACTCTGTGTTTCCGTATTTCGCACGACAACATCCGCCACGCCTCATGCGCACCGCCAATTTACGGCAAGGGGGATCAGGTGGCGTAAGTACCACACTGGCACCCTTTGCGATGGAGGGCAGAACGCTCGGGTCACATAGCAGCGGGATGATCTTGTCGAGCCTACCAGTGTGCACAGTGGTGAGGTCAATCGCGACATTCCAGGTCACCCCCACACGCCGCTGAGACCTACCCGTTTGGCGCGGTCGCTGTCGTAGCAGCTGCCATCCAACGTAGTTGGCCTTTGATATCCAGGCGATATTAGCTCCCTTCTACCAGTTCTCTGGCGATGGGGAACACGACATAGAACATACACCGACGTGAGGCTGACCGAGTCCGTGTCGAGACGGCGGGGGGCCGTGAAACCTCAGAGCTAATTCGATTCGAACATATCAGAAGAGAAGTTAATATATAGGTGTGGTCGATAGATAGCAAGCAGATGTAGTCTGAGACGGGTCCGATGCAGGAATGTTGGAATCCTTCACTCATGCGACCTAGCCAGCCAACAATTCGGAGAAATCAATTACCGACCCGTGTCGTCTTCTAGGAGTGACGAACGCAAAGCTTTTCTGACGTGACCCAAGATAAGGATAAAGGTGGGAGCGGTGGGCGACTTTGTTGGGACAAGGAGTATTTGTCTTTGTACGGACTGTGATGTGGAGAGGAGGTTCTATTAGTGACATTATCTTGTCAAATTGAGCTACGCTGCGCAAGATGCGCGCATCTTGCCGGATGGTGAAGGGACTTTGCGGTCGTAAGAACCATGATTGCGACTGCGGCGGGAGCAGAGGAAGTCACTGAGACAGCGTGAGGTGGGAGGACCGCAGGTCCCTGCGATAAACTCTCACACGAACAAGCATACCACCTCAGGAGACTCTCACGAGCTTGTAGTGACACGGTTTCCCGCCCGTCTCAACACTCTTCCCCTTATCACAAAATTCGCGAATCAGTCGTCCTGGCCCACAACCCACGCACGATATGGCTTCAGCGAGGAGTATACGCAGAACAATTCGCCAATGCCAGCTAAGCCGCAGCGCGAAGTGGCAAGCAGAGCAAGTAGAGTAATTGGAAAGGTGGCGCCTTCCTTTCTGGGAACATGACACTTTGCAGAAAAGTTGAAACCATTCCTGTTACAGGGATATGCCCGTTTTGTGATGACAGATGACTTTCTTGGCGCCTTCCCTTTTGAGGGCGTGATTCCCTCAGGCTGCTAGCTTTGACTGCGCGTTATGACTCACTCTCGCGGGAAATTGGCGACTTAGAATCCTCGGATGCCACCCGCTGTGAGTGTTTTCCCCATCACTGGCAACAAATTCCCTCCACCATAAAACAGGCCAATATCTTCAGCAGACTGTAAAAAATGCATTCTGCGTCATTTCAACCCATCTTCCATGCGGCCTTCGCCGACTATGCCAATCAGATCGGGATAGACCCAGCCGAACACCCCTTTGCCGACCAGCTTCAAACCTGCCATTCCCCCGATGACGTCCTTAAGCTACTTGAAGACAAGGCAAACCAATTTAAAGACTATCGAGAGGGAAACCGCAAGTTGATCGACTGTCTTAAACCGGTAGTGAACACCATCCATGCATTTTCTGGAATTCTTGGCGACCTGGTGAGCCGAATAGGTTCGTTCTTCCCGTTCACATTTTCACCACTGCTACTAGGTGCCGTTCCAACCAGCAAGGGCAATCTTCGTTGGTGTGGGTGTTCTCCTTGCAGTGCGTATCCTCTGACATTCTCCAACAACACGGTCTCATGATATCTGGGCACCACAGGCAGCCAGCGGTGTTAGCTCGAGCTACGATGCGCTTGTTGACTTGTTTGACTGCATCGGAAATTTCCTCAAACGTCTTCAAGTCTACACCAACCTACCTTTGACCCCATTGATGAAGGAGATAAGCGCGAAGATAATGGCCGAATTACTCTATGTGCTTGCTCTCGCTACCAAGCAAATAAAACAGGGCAGATTTAGTAAGTGGACCCTTATCTTCGATATGCGATACTCAACATGACACAGAGAAATATGCAAAGAAGTTGCTTGGAGAGAGCGAGATCGAGGCTGTCTTGCAGAGATTGGACCGCCTCACCCATGAGGAAGGTCGAGCGAATATGGCCCAGACCCTGGCAGTAGTTCACGACCTTATGAATATTGTGAAGGTAGTCATGAACGGTACGCAGATTTTCCTCAGCTGGCCACAGTTTTTTAACTGAGGAGTTGTCTTGGTAGATGGAAAAGCGTCGATGGACGGTATCTGGAAGGCTCTTGGTATGGTTCTGCAACATTCGGGCTCGGTCTCGCAGAAATTGACGAAGGCGCTAGATACTATGCAACAAATGGCGGGGGGTATAAACAAGTTGAGGTGTTCGTTATTAGTTAGCTTTTTGCGACTATGGGCTAGCTGCGCTAAAGCCAGTTGCAGGGGACCAATTGCAAAAGGAGTGCCGAAGTTGGATTTCCCCCCCAGATCCGTCTCCGAACTACAACATCGCGTGTGGAATCCATCAAGACGGAACCGCCACGTGGTTTCTGCAAGGGCGCGTCTTTGCTGAGTGGAACGAGAAGGGTTCCCTGTTGTGGATCCACGGAAAACGTGCGTTTCCGAAATTAGCCATGCGACAGTCCTGATTTACCAGCATATTTCTTCCTATAGCGGGTTCGGGGAAAAGTATTCTGATGTACGCTGTGTACCGACACCTTCGATTGTACTAGTTATTCACTTGCGCCACTAGGTCCTCAATCATTCAAGAGATCGACAAGATGCGCAAGGCGGGATTCGCATTGATGGCGTACTTTTTCTTCGATTTCAGGGACACTCAGAAGCAACACCGACGCGGGCTACTCTCATCTCTCCTTTTCCAACTCAGTGCCAAGTCGGATGCCTGCTATCATATTTTCTCTCGTTTATACTTCGATCACGACGAAGGAGCACAGCAGCCCTCGGACGACGCACTCTTCGAATGTCTGATGGAGATGCTCAAAGCCCAAGGACAGCCTGCGATGTACCTTATTATAGATGCTCTCGACGAATGCCCCAACACCTCCGGAATGCCGACTGCGCGTGAACAGGTACTCGAGTTTCTGGAAGAGCTTATCGGTTTGCAACTTCCAAATGTACATATATGCGTCTCTAGCCGTCCAGAGTTCGACATTCGAACCTCTCTTGAACCCTTGGCGCCGTTCCGCGTGTCGCTGGACGACGAATGTGGACAAAAGGCAGACATCTCGGGATATGTCAACTCGGTTGTGCATTCCGATCGGAGGATGCGAAAATGGTCAGCAGAAAATAAGCAACTCGTCGTTGATACGCTCTCAGACAAGGCAGATGGGATGTAAGCAATTCCTCTCATAGTTCGTTGAAATAGTCGCCGAATGATAAGCGCGGCAGGTTCAGATGGGTTTACTGCCAGTTGGAAGTCCTGCGCCGGTGCTTCCCCTCAGGTATCCGAGGCGCATTGGATAGCTTGCCGAAGACATTGGACGCGACGTACGAACATACATTACTCGGAATCGATGAAGAGAAGTGGCAGTTCGCACACCGGCTCTTCCAATGCCTCACAGTATCTGTCAGACCACTTCGCGTTGAGGAGCTTGCAGAGATTCTCGCAATCCGATTCGATGTAGGAGTGGTCCCCCAGTTTAACACGGGCTGGCGACTAGGCGATGCGGAAGAAGCCGTACTTTCCGCGTGCTCCAGTCTCATCACTGTACTCAATGTCAGCGGGTCTCGAATTGTTCAGTTTGCTCACTTTTCCGTCAAGGAGTTCCTGACATCGGATCGCCTTGCCGCCGCGAGCGAAGATCTCTCACGCTATCATATCGTCCCTCACTTGGCACATGCCACTCTCGCGCAAGCCTCCCTCGGTGTCTTACTTCAGCTCGACGACTGCATCGACAAAGACAGTATTACGAACTTTCCGCTCGCTGATTACGCCGCGCGATACTGGTTCGAACATGGCCTGTTCGAGAATGTGTCGTTGACCATCCGGGATGCCATAGAACGCTTATTTGACCAAGAGAAGCCACACTTCTCCGCGTGGGTCTGGATATACGACATTGACGACCCCTGGAACCCCATGCCTACGAAGCACCCAGAGCGGCCCGAGGCGGCCCCATTATATTACGCCATACATTGTCGTCTCCGCTGGCTTATAGAACATCTGATTGCGACCTACCCAGGGGATATCGATGCCAGGGGAGGATATCACCAGACCTCGTGGATCGCGGCACTTGACATTGGCGACATCGACGTTGCGTGCTCGCTTCTTCGGCGTGGCGCTGATATAAATGTCCTGGATAGCGGAGGGTACAATCCACTGCACAGAGCATCACAAAGCGGACGCGCTGACATTGTAAGGTTATTACTCGAGCACAACGCAGATGTCGACCTTCCGTCAAAATGGCACGAGACTCCATTGGTACTGGCTTCCTTTGTCGGACACGTGGAGATATCACGGCTACTAATCCAGCAAGGGGCGAATGTGAACTCTCGAATCTGGGACGACTGGACCCCACTGAATATAGCATCGGATAATGGTCATTTGGATATCGTTCGGCTCTTAATTGACAACGGCGCAGACGTGGATTCCCCCAACGACAAAGGCTGGACCCCGTTGCATTCGGTAGCAAGCAATGGCCGTCTTGACATCGTGAAGCTCATTCTCGAGAGTGGCGCAGATTTCAACATGCGTAATGACGACGGGAAGACAGCCTTGGACCTAGCGTTCGACAATGGGAAACTCGAAGTTGCAAGCATCCTATCCGTACACATGGCAAGTGCAATGTCTCTGGGCAACATGATGAAGCCATCTACGTCACGACTCGGAAATAAGCCCCCCGATACTGTTCGGCCACCACGGGAACGTGGAGAAAAGGTGAAACCACCCGACGACGAGCAGCCTTTGCTGCACACCGCCTCAGAAAATGGACAGCTTGACATCGTACGGTCATTACTTGACCGTGGTTCGGACGTCAACGAAACGGACAGCAGCCGCAAGACCGCATTGTATGTGGCGTCATCCAAGGGGAAATTCGAGGTAGCAAAATTGCTGATCGAGCGCGGTGCGTACGTGAACTCGCGAGACAAAATCGGCTGGACCCCGCTCCTCGCCGCGTCAGCATGTGGAAATCCGGAGGTTACGCGATTACTTCTTGACCATGGTGCCGATGCAGACGCAAAAACGAGGCACCGGTCGACCGCGTTGCATGTCGCATCGTCGGCGGGGCACCTCAATATTGCCCGGCTCTTAGTAGAGCGTGGTGCGGATCTGGCTGTTCGAAGCGCCAGTGGGCGGACTCCAAGACAAGAGGCGATGGCACACGGCAACCACAAAGTTTCAGAGTTCTTGTCGGAGCGTGGTACGTACATGCCAGTGTGAAGCTTAGCCTGGCTTTGGAGGGCACGAGGTCACTAGCATCGTACAGGTAGTATTCATCCGATTTCGACCCCCACCCAATGACTGACATTGATACGACTATGAGGACTACTAGAAGCCAGTTGCGCCATCATGGAATTCGAGTTGTTACTAATAGCTTTATTCGGGTCGCTCGGATGTGTGTCTGTACCGTCACAAGTACACTGTATCTCTCCACCTTCCCGTCAATGTTCCTTCAATAACAATAACGTACATACGCCTCTAATAAGTATACAACCCCACGAACTCGAGGTCCGCGTGTCCATTCTAAGCCCCAACGTCATGGTAGCCTACCTTTGGCTGCATTCCATCGGCTGACACCACTGCCACTCCAAGTGGCACGTGGTGCTGCGCCTAACCCCCTATGGGGTTCTGTATTTCCGTGCACCTTATGCGCACTACCAATCCACAGTAAGGGCCCATAGCTTGCAGGGGACAACTGGCGCATGGCGGCCGATGTAAGTAACAGTAACGGCACTTCAGCGCGTTTCAACCAACCGAGAGTGAGGGTAATGTCTGGAGAAAATAGATATTCCGCACCATTCACCTTGTATTGTACGGGCCGTGATGTGGGGAGAGTCTCACTGCCAAGTTCCTTGTCACGGAACTCGTGAGTCCTATTCGTGCATCTACGTCGTCGATCGTCCTAACCCACAACCTACGCACGACACGACGGCGGCGGCGGCTTATCCGGAACAGCCTGCCGGTTAAGGTACAGCGCAGACGGCAAGCAAAGCAAGTAACTTGGCATTTGCGCAATTTGCCATCATCTCACTGGACTGATAGTACGTGATCTCCTTGAGAAAGCACTCCACAACACTGTCAACACAGCATCGCAGTCTCCTACCACTTAGCAAAGGTTCGCCGACCTTAGCTTCTAGGCCAGTTATCGCAACTTCCAGTATTAGGGTGTTCTGTGATGACCGAGAGTTTCGTCTGAGCCCACGGGTAGCTATAGTCGTCCACACGGTCCATCGGCGTTCGAATCCCTCTTATCGCATAAAGAGGCGCCTCGTCGGAAGAAGGCTCTCTAAAATGTCCTTGACGAACGTCAAAGCACCAAGCACGGACGTTATAGCGATCGTGATCCAGGGTCGCGGAGCGTGACCAGGTCGTCCGAGTCGTCCTTAAGTGCAAAGTGCGCTGTCCCACGTATGGTTTCTGTGCGCCATGTACTGTACTAACGCTTTCGCAGACAGACGACACACGCGGACTTTCACCTTTTTTTGGGAAGTAGCTTGCGCTTCCGAATGCGTTCGTCGCGAGGGCGTCTTACCGCACCTATGGGAAACTTGCACGGGCTCGATGACAGAAGAGGGCTACTCAGAGTGTCTTCTTTGCATTTTATGTACGGTATGTAAGGGTACTATATGTACATCGTAGCCACGGTATTACCGGGGGTAAAGTAAGAGGCAACTCTACTAGCCTACTGGGAATGAGAGATCAAAGCAATGCGTACAATACTTAGTCTAGGACACGCGTTGACAGATCTAATATATGAACAATAAACAAGAAAAAAAACCCCCATGGAAAGCAAGCACGAAAAGCAACAAAGACCTCTGCAAAAAAGACGCACGGCATGGTCACAGTGACGCAGAGGCGTCCTCCCCGAGCATGTGCGCAAGCGCATCATTACCCTCGTCCGCCGGCGCCTCGTACACCTCGAACAATCCGCCATCCGCGTCCGCACGACGCCGCCTAGGCGTCTCCGCCCCCTTGTTACTAGTTCTTCCCTTGGTGGCGGCCGCACCACTCTTCCAGCCGACACCGCGGCCCTCGAACACCTCCTTGCGTCGGTCAAGTAGCATGTCAAGTTCGGCATCGCTGATCACGCTACGTTTACCCGCAGCGGTGCTCGGCACGACCTCGATATGCTCGCCCTCGAGCTCAAGAAGCTGCGCTGCCATCTCCGCGATCGTCTGGCGCGTCTCGGCTTTGGCATTGCTACCAATCGGCGCCTTGAATTTGCCTTGGGGGATTGTGTGTGAGAGTGTGAGAGAGGCAAGCCACCTAGAGTGGTGACGCACCTTTAGCGATGACCAACGCCTCGAGTTGGCGCTTCTCTGATGCGCGCTGCAGGATCTTGCTCTCGATCGTGTGCCTGCTGACGAGCCGGAAGATGAGCACGGGCCTAGTCTGCCCGATCCGATGTGCGCGGTCCTGCGCTTGCAGATCCATTTGCGGGTTCTAATACGCGCCCGTCAGTATCAGTGCCACGTGCGGAACAGTACAGACTCACCCAGTCCTGGTCATAGAACACGACGGTGTCTGCCGCAGTAAGGTTGATGCCAAGCCCGCCTGCACGCGTGCTCAATAGGAACAAGCGCGGCGCGTCTGGGGCGTTACCACCCTGCTGGAAGCGGTCCATCTCTGCGCGGCGCTCGAGCGGGCCCGTCGAGCCGTCGATGCGGCATAATGGCCATTGCTTGCACTCGTGCGCCCAGTCCTATATACCCGTGCTTAATGAGTCCACCTGTCGAATGATAAAGGGGACCGACTTGCCTCGATGACATCGAGCATAGTGACAAACTGCGAAAAGACGAGGACCTTGTGCCCGCGCGCAAAGAGCGCATCGAGCAGCCGCTCGAGGACCATCATCTTCCCGCTCGCGTCGACGAGTTCATCATCCATGACGTGCTGGTGCATGCGTGGCCCTTCGAACAGGATTGGGTGTGAGCAAACCTTGCGCAACTGCATCACGACATTCTGCAGATGCATATTATTGATCTCTTTCACTGCGAGAGAGGGATGAATCAGCATCCGCGGGGGGCGGACGAGAGAGGTTGTGTGAAAGAGACGCACTCTTGGCCTTGAGCTGATGTTCAGCTCCGATCTCGGCGACCGACTTAGCCGTAGGGGTGAGGCTGGCCCTGCTCTTGCGCGTGCGGATGCCCACCCGACCCAGCTTCTCGTCCTCTTCGATCTCGCGGGCGATCCGATCGCGCTCGCGCTCCTTGGCGTCTTGGCCGGACCGCACGCCTGCGAGCATCCCGCGAAGGCAGCCTTTGACGACGGCGTCGTATACTTCGCGCTGACGCTCCGTCAGCGGTGCATACAGCACATACTCTTTCTTGGGCGGAAGTGAGCGCTCGACGTCGACTTTGAGACGCCTGAGAAGGAATGGACGGAGAATGTCGTGCAATTTGTGAATGAGCGTAGTATTGCGGGATTCGGCGAGGCCGTTGGAAAGGGTTGGAATCTTGAACCTATGGAGGGGCTAGAATGAGAAGTTGACATTATGGAGAGACAGGAGCGCCTACGAGTCTTGAAAGGCGGCGACATCGTCGAAAATTTCTGGCAGGATAAAGTTGAGGAGAGACCAGAGCTCTGCCAAGTTGTTCTAGAAGGCCCGTGAGACCGCATGTATTAGACATTCCGAATCGGACTCACATGCAGCGGGGTGCCTGTCAAGAGCAATCTTCCCGCGCTGGGATATTTCTTGATTTCTCGCATGAGGATGGAGTCCATGTTTTTCAAACGGTGACCCTCATCCACGATAACCTGACCCCAGTCATACCTTGCGAGGTGCTTACGGTCTTTGATAATCATTTCATATGTTGTGATAACCACGGGGAAGGAGGACTTTTGAGTAGTCAGGTCTTCATCGTCCGTGACAGTCTCAATGCCATCGTCCTCGTCGTCCGGCTCAACGACAACGATCTCATCATCTGAGTCGGCGTCACGACGTCTCGTGAGACGCCGTTTTTTCGTCCGCGCCGGCCGTGTTTTCTTCGGCAAAGTCTCGTGTTTTCGTGATAATTCCATGGAAGTCCGCCGAAGTTCGGCACGTTCTTCGGGGGTGCCGTGATACATAACAACGGGGATCTGCGTGCCGCGTCAACCTGGGGCGACACAGGACAAAATGAAAGACAAGGCGACCTCTGGTGCAAACCGCTTGAACTCATCGATCCAGTTGTGTAAAACGCTGAGGGGGCACACCACGAGGAAAGGCGCCTCTACTCGCACGCGTAGATGTGCGATAAACGCGATGGTCTGAATGGTCTGCAAAAATAATCAGCACGAACATTCTTCAGTATTCGGCACCACCCAAAAAATGTTACCTTTCCCAAACCCATCTCGTCCGCTGACCAAGGCAAATTAGTGATGATGAACAAACCGGAAGCTTGGAAGCCAAAACTTGCCCAGAATGCCCGAGATGCCGTTCTCCCATAAACTGACCATCCACGCAACGCCTTCAAGCTGGTAGTCCTTCAATCTGGCTCCGGTGAGCAACGCGGGCTGCACGAATGTGGGTTTTGCTTCGCCTGGGAGAACCCGGGCGCGCTTCGGGGGCTCATCCCCGTCTTCCTCATCGTCACTACCTAGACGAACGCGCTTTCTGCCTCCTGACACGTGCCGCCCTGAGCGCCCAGCGCGTCGCTTTTGCTTTGGTTTCGGTGTGCGCGTCTGGGCGGTGGCGGCGACGGACGCGTGTTTTTCGCGGGAGCGGTCCATCTGCTCCTTCAATGCTTCAGTGTAGATGGACGACTTTTCCAGGAGCGCTTGCATATTCGTAAATCGCGCTTCCTCATCCTATTTTAAAAAATCGCGATTGGCAGACAGTTGGTTGGTAGGTTAGTTGTTAGAGATTGGCGTCAGCATGGAATGGAGCGTACGGGATCAGATTCCACAATAGGAGGGGTCGACGGAGCGGTGCTGGACGGTGGACCTGGGGTCATCGCGAATGAGGGACTTGGGCTGGCCGAGAGCGAAGACACCGCCATGACAGATCGAGGTTGGAGTCGTGTTCAATTAGAGCGAGACTCAAACTCTGCGGCAGTGGACGCGTATCGGCCTGCCCTAAATACATTACCAAACTGAGACTGGGAATTCTCACGCCTGATGAGATGAGTGGACTGTATGATCGAGCTAAAAATTCTCTTATAAGGGCGAGGCTACACGAGGATGATCATATCTACAAAGTCGATGCACATCACATCCCCTCATGACCAAAGCTGGTATCAGGCTTGCACCAGCTTTCGGCATTAAGACTTCTTGGTTGACTCAGATTCTCAAAGCCTATTTGAAGTCATACGGTCACGTACCTATTAGTGGCGTCTTGGCTTACCGTAAAGTGGTTGGACAACCCCAACTCCTTGCACAACGAATAGTCCCGACCGGCTGACCGTTATTTTGAGTAACCGGAAGTTGGACAATGAACACAATTGCATGGATGTCATGATGCTTCTGGATCAAGTCCCATGAAACCTCCACGGGCCACGTTGAGAATGGGAGGATTGTAAGGCTCACTGCCTCGGGCGGGCTGTGTAACTCAGTTAGAGCTACGTACTCATAGACGTAGCCCTGATCGAGGCAGTGTATTGGGCGATGCCCAGATGGACCTCAAGCACAGCCGGAAAAGGGGTCGCAGGGTTTTTATGGTCAGCTGGTGACCATTGGCAGGCACCAAGTCGCGGTCTGAGAGGAAGAGCGAGGCAAAGTGGCTCAGATCGGGAGAGCGGGGTGTACGTACACGGGCGTTGGCAGATTTGGATTTATCCCCTAATGGGACAAGGGGTAACGCCGGCCGAGGGGTGAGATTAAAGATGACAGATATATGATGATAAAGCGTGCGGAGGACCAATGGAAGTAAAGCAAAGGGAAACAAGGAAGGACGGAAGGGAAGGCTAGAGCGAGGTGAGACAGTCAGTCGCACTCGCATGAAAAAAAGAAAAGTGGTTATATGATAAGTTATAAGAACATTCGACCGGAGGGACTGTAAGGGCCCTGGGGCTTACAGCATTTGCGCTTCTTCGTCTTGTCTTGTCCCGTCCCGCATACACACACCCGGCGATTCCTCCCCCCGGCCCCCCAGACCCAGACGAGACGACGAATCCTCCTCCAGCACCTCATCTGTTTGATCTGGCTTGCCAAATTTAAGTGCGTATTTTAGTTCGCATGGCCCCTGCCGACACTAGCCGTCCCCATCGCCCGTCGTCTTTCCCAGCACTGGCCGACACCGCTCTTCGTCAGTTCTTTTTCTCCTTTGTTCTTCTCCATCTTATTCTCCTTCCCTTTTTCATCTCCATCGTTAGACAATTCCGTACCGGACCGCCGTTGTACAGCCCCCGCGACTGCCTCAGCCTCGTCATCTCACAGTCAAAACACAGCGCCTCCCTGGTTATTTCCTTCGCAACAATCTCCATCCCCTCTCCCCTCTCCCTCTTCCCACCACCACAGTCCCTTGTCAGCTCGATCTAACCATCCCAGTCCTGCTGCCGACACTGCCCAGTCCCCATCTAACATGATCGGCGCTACTCCCACCTTTTATGATCCGGAACAGGACACTCAGCCCCAAGCCCAGGACTATCAGCGTTGGATAGATAACTCTTACGGGCAATCTCAGCTCGTCTATTCAAATACCCCATCATATCCTCCTCAACCCTCTGTCTCTGACTCTCGCACACAGCGGCAAATGCAGTCTCAAGCACCTCGTCATACTAATCACTATCAATTCGTCACCTCCCATCATCAACCACCACCACCACCACCGTCCTCTGATGCCGCGCAATACGGTTTTTTCGAGAATCCTCAGAACCAAACCTTCGATAGTCGCCTCGCTTCCACACAGCGACCGTCGCGCGTCGCATCAAATTGGCCCCAGCAACCGAGCGCTGAATTTCACCAACCCCCTCCATCATCGGACGACGCCGCGTGGATGGATCAGTATCACGGGATACCCGACACCCACCAACAACAACAGCAGCACCAATACTCGTCCCCGGCCGAATACCTCACCCCAGGGGTGGCCCTCACACCTGCATCTGATGCAACCCTTCAGTCTGGACAGTCTATCTCACCGGCTTGGACCGACAATCAACCTTTGCCTCCACATGGTACCGGCTTATCCAACACCCCTACCGGTTCGGTGACTTTCCAAAGGAGCCCTAAACAACCGGGCAAGCGCACACCAGGTAAAACAAAGCAGCGCAAGCGTCAAAAGTCTGATACAGATACGGATGACGACGACGACGTGGTGGAAGCAAACGTTGGTGCGAACATGCCCCGTCCCAATCGACTGTGAGTACATCCAGTTTTATATCGCGAGTCCCTTTGACACTGACTCGTCCATACTCCATTCTTTATCCTTTTTTCTTAAATTTTTTTTTTTTTCATAACGGTGTCTAACTAATTGCGGTTTGCTGTGCCTCGTTTTTCCATCTTGCATTGTACGTGTCGAACTAATTCGTTGGGTAATTCCTCTGTGGCTCCGCCCTGCCGTCTGATTCCCTTGCAAACGTGACTTCTCGGGTCCCTTATATCCCCGGCCTTGCACTGCCTTCCGCTATCCCGTACTCCCGCGGTAATTCCCTTCTTCCGATGGGCGCATCCCCGCTGCCTACTCAGCCCCGGTGCATGCACCTACTGCAAACGTCTCAAGGTGTGTCTTGTCCGTTGACAATTTACCTAATGCGGCACTGACGTCCCCGGAACCCACTTCGCCCCGTCTTGCACTTGCGATCCGCCCGATTTCCCTTCTGTCAATTTGTCCCAATCATCCCAATCACCTGGCCTGCATTAGATGAAATGCACTTTTCCTCCTGGCGAGAACGTGTGCAAGCGCTGTAAGACAGGCAAGCACGACTGTATTGTTGAAGGCCGGAAACCCAGGAGTGCGCCCAAGTGAGCGATCTCTCCCGTCTGACCCATGGTGGTGTTCTTTTTTATTGGGGCACTTCCGTGCATTTAAATCTTCACCTGCCTCTCCCCCTCTCCCCTCCTTCCTCTTGTTTGCTTATCCCAAAGATGCCGGACCCCACACCCCCCCTCACGCCACCTGCCTCTTCCTCTGACAATGAAGAATACTCATCCTCACCCGTTAGTAAACGCGAGTACCTCCTTGCTCAGATGAAGCAAAAGGACGCGATCATCGAGTCGCTCCTCAAACAGGTGCGCCTGCGCGTTTTACCTGGCCTATCTAGGCGCCCGTTAACTCTGAATTTTTTCCAGTTGCACAATCCGTATCTCGCTACTCCTCTTTCGATTGAGGCATATCGCATGGCGACGCCTTCGAGCGATCACCATCGGGACACCGTTATTGCATGGCTCGACCGGCTCCAGTCTTCCGTGCGCTCGCCTCCCGTGCGCTCTGGCCCCGCCAAGAATCCGTTCCAGCTTGAAACCCGCGATTCGGAAGAATCTGACGATGAACAGACGCAGCAACCGCAACAGCAGCACATGACACCACGGCGTGGGTCGTCGGGCACGGACGATTCGCCGGTCTCACCCAATACTCTCGTAGAAGCCGATATCGACGCGTATGCGGATGACGCGGTCCCCATCGGGCTGCTTGCGAACCTTGCTATCAGCACATCAAAGGATCGCCCAGCAGTCTCTGCGGAAAAGAAAGGCAAGGAGAATGCGGACGATGAAGATGACAACGATGTGGTGCGTTCATAGTTCTGTTTGTTTACATAGAAGGTTCCACCAGGAAAGGAGAATGCGACTGACGAGGCGTTTTTCATTCTTTTGTTGACAGGGAGTCGCTAGCAGGCAGTTTTTCATGCCCGGCCCATCACAGAACCTCGCGTTGCGTAAGTCATTGATTGACAAGATAAGTCCGCCGGACATCTTGGTCCATAAGCTCGTGACCCCTGAGGACGTGGAGAAGTTGTTTGACATGTGAGATTTCTAGTTTTCATCGTACGTCTAATGTATGCTGACCCTATCATCTATAGTTTCTACACACGTATAAACGTACGTATGGACACGCCTTCGTGTGATAGTTATCTTGACACGTGGTCGAATTTTTTTTTCTTTTCGCAGCCCTTCATCTCGCTGCTCGAGCCCAAGTTGCACACGCCAGCGCTAACCTTTTCGAGGTGTCCATTCTTATTCACCGTTGGTTCGTCGCCATTTCTCCGTTCCGTCTGACAGCGCTTCACGCTCACGTGTTATATGCGTGTGACTAGTTTGCGCCATCGCCTCGCGCTATTCGGATAAGCCGGAAGTCTACCCGATCGCGATGCACTTCGCGAAGAGCGCCGCGGCCAATGCACTCGTTGACGGCTGGAAGAATCTGTCGAACTGTGTCAAGCGTATATTCTCATGAGCATCTATGCTGTTCCTGCGCGCCGCTGGGAAGAAGATCGCAGCTGGTTGTATACAGGGCTCGCTATTCGGTACGCCGCCCCCGTCATTGAGTGCAGCCAGTGGTGATTCTAAACCGATGTTGAACGCTAGCATCGCAACCGACTTGAACCTGCACCTTCTGCCACAGAAGAAGCCAACGACAGAACAGCAGGAGTTGGAGATGTTGAACCGCACACGTATCTGGATCATTTGCTTCAACTTGGACAAGTCGACCGCGACACAATTCGGCAAGCCGTCAACGTTGAAGGAGGATTAGTGAGTGCTTTATAATTTTTGTCCCCCCTCTTCTGTGTAATTAACGAGTTTCAGCATCATGCGTCACTCTCTCGAGTGGTACAAGGCCTCGACCTACAATCACTGTGTGCGTTATCTTGATATGCTTTGTTGCCTGCTACCTCGACTGACTCCTTCCATGCACTTGCCAGTACGATGTACACATTATCGCTTACTCCTCACTTTTCCGTATCATCAATCAATTCCATCAAAAAGTGTTCTCGGATCCTGACGTACCCAATGGGTTGAATCGGTCAATCGATTTCCGCGAGGTGACATTGAGTATGACCAATTACTGCGATAACTGCCGTGAGAGTGGCCGAGCGCTTCGCGCAAGATTCGACCACAACGGTGCGGTAGTGCTGTACCTGTCATCTTCGTGCTCAACACCTGACATCCCCGTGAATTTCTCGGCACAGATGCGGCATGCGAGTTCCGCGTGAGAAGCTTCTGCCATTGTATGGTCATCTTTGCATCCCCGGCGCTTTTGCCATCCCTGATCCACTTCCTTATTTGTTTCACGTCGCAGCTACACCAATTATGCGAGGCTAGTCATGTTTTCGTTCGGGTTCAGAAGGCGTTCCAAAGGGGCTTCCAGGCCGATGACGAAGTTTTCTTTCTTCACCAGGGTAAAGAAATTCTTTATTTGGCGACGTCTATCAGGCGCGTTAACCACCTTTTTTTCCCCCAGAGCTTGGACAGCGCCAAGACGGTTTGTTACCGTTTCGTAGATACTTTGTTGCCGACTGGGTACATCCGCTTCGCTCCAGACGGTGCGTAAACTTCTCGTAAACGTATCGTTTTGGTCTCCTGTAACGTGTGTTCATTCATTCAGGCTACTTCGTGTTCGCCGGCGTTGCCTCGGGCTTTATGCTCTCAAAGGTGGGTAAACGACTACCCCCTTCCTTTCGGTTTACGTTGTCTTTAATACGATTATCTTTTCACACCGTAGCTTCTGCGCCCAGAGGGTGCTCTAGGGTTCATCACCCCGGGCGCTCGAAACCGAGATATATCAAGTTAATCGAGCGACTGCATCAATACAATTTGGGTCCCCGCAAATAGCGATCGATGAACGCTCATACGCCATGTTGTTACTCACGTTTCTTGGCGGAGCTTTGCTAGTGAACATCTTAAATCTGACGGCGCTTGCCCGCGGGCGCATGCATCAACAAGGCCAGCCGACGCAACAGCCACAGGCAAGCATCAAGTGCTCCTCCAGTTGTACCAGCAACAGTCGCGACAAACGGCCGCCCAACAACAAGCACACGGCGCAAACCCGTCTTCGTTCGCAACACAAGGGAGGTGGTGGCAATCCCACGACTGTGCAGGACGTGGTGCCCCCTCATTCAATCACTTTGAACGGCAAGCCGACGGTAACTGCAAATAACAACGAGCCAATTCACCAGTTTGAAGCACCACCGTATACGTTCGGCACTACCACCACCACACCACTACTACGGGTCAGCCCAGTGGTGACGTTATGGACTTTACGTTCGACTCGATGATCTCGATTGATGACTTGCTCGGACCGATGAAAGCAATCGAGAACCCCCATTGGATGCAGACCATGATGTTGCCAGGGTGCGTTCCTTTTCCAGTTCTTGGTTTTCCGCTCATCTTCCTGCAGCTTCTCGTGGCCAACGGACGAAAGTTATACCTTCTTTGGAAACAATATGGCCACTGATGGTTACCAGAACTTCATGCCTCCCGCTCCCCAGCCCACCGCGGTGCACCTTGGCTGAGTCCGCCTCATTGGGAGGCGCCGTGGGAACATAACGGCCATTCGATACGGCACGCTTCTTTTCTCTCTCACGCTACGGTAGTATTTGATCATGTCGCGCATGTTCTCTCTGGCTGTCTCTCTGATTTTCTTGTCCTCGCAACCATCTGCAATGTACCATATAACCTAGCTGGTCTTGTACCCCCCCCCAACTAGAGTTTTCTGCTCTCATGTTCTTATTCTCTCTCTACGCTTTTCCTCCAGGGCACACACTCGCACATAATTCTTGCTTTCTCCTATCTTTGTGTGTATTCATTTCTTCCCGGACTAAGTACATGCATTGGAGAGTCAACTGTACGCCCCCTCCCCTCCACCTTTCCTTGCCGTACATATGTTTTGCATTATTTGCTTTAGTCCTAACTGACCTTCACACAAAGTAGTTGGTAGTATGTAGCAGCTGTAGAAGGTTTTGTTGTAATCGTTGCCGTCGTACGTACGTTGTGTATACAAAGGTTTTCAAAGATGCGAACATCGCCGGACGCTTTTTTGTGCGTGGCGGGCGAGTGCAATGATGCTGATCATCGACTGAGTGGAGGTAATACGATCGTCATCCCTCACGCGTACGTATCAAAAAGTTGCGCGTGTAACATCTCGGGGCAATAACTGTATAATAAATACTACGGCCATTCTATCATTTTATGCACATGGGAAC
>WTXK01000170.1:0-95017 GCA_025769895.1 Lactarius psammicola
ACCACATCCCAAGAATTGAACAAGGAATATTGGAACCTAAAAGGATGGAACCACCCTGTATACAGATCAAGTCTACATCCCAACAAAAGGAAGGACTACAAAGAAATATTGTTAAGTCACACCAGAAACACACTGCCATAGGACACAAAGAAAGACAATGTAGACAGATGTGCTACATGACAAATTAAAAATGATCAAACCAAGAAACCAAGTACCTCTGCAACTTAACCTTTGCCAAGAGCCTTGTAGATAATTGCGCTACACATCAAGCTACAAAATCAAGCTAAGAAACCAAGTATCCTTGCAACCAAGTATTATTGTCAAATTATACCAGGAAAACATCGCCATAGAACATCTAGAAGAATTTTGTAGGCAGATGTGCTACATAACCAACTAAAGAATCAAGCCAAGAAACCAAATATCTGGGGAATATTTACCATGAACTTCACCATTAGCCTCCCCACCTCTTAAAAATAAGACTCATTGTTTACAGGAGTTGATTGCCTCAGCAAAGTCACAGTTATTGCACCATGAACCAAGATCACCACAACTGAAGAAACATCCAGAAGATACATAGACCAGTACCACACCAAGTACCAAGACTATCATAGCCAAAGAAACACCCAAACTATACACAGATCAAGTGTCAAAACATACAAAGCCTACCAAGATAAGTCACCAGATAAGAGGCCCACAACTTGCATCAGAAGTCAAATCTACAATATCAATAGCCTTTTCACCCAAAAAGGTCATATGAGGAAATAGATCAAGTTAATCAGGAAATTGAAACAGCACCATCACATCTTCTACAAACTTCGAGTTGACAATTGGGTAGAGTTAATACCCTTCATGAAATTCGCACACAATGCAAGACAGTGCAGTGATATAGAAAGACCACCACTTGGAATCCAGTACGACTCTAAACCAGAGTCCATTCCATTAGTACCCTTCGCCACTAAGATATCCACAGTTAAAGAAAAACTCGAAACCTGTTACGGCTTTAAACCAGAACCCATTCCACTAGTACATTTTGCCACCAAGATACCCACAGTTAAAAAACACCTTAGAACCTTGAAACAAATCAGATCAGAAGTCACAGCAGCCTTAAAAGTAGCTGAAAACCCATCCTACCAGTACTTTTTACCACCAAAGATACCCACAGTTGAAGAACACCTTAGAACCTTGGAACAAATCAGATCAGAAGTCACAGCAGCCTTAAATATAGCTAAAGTACTGAAGAATACCCACATACCCACATTCACCAATGAACCTAAACCAGGAGACTTAGTCAGGATAGAAGAAACCAATGTCCACACCATAGACACACCCAAAGGCCAAGTCAGCCCTTAAATGACATGGATCACTCAAAATATTATCTTGTGGAGGAGTCAATTAAACCACAGCCCACAAACCAAACTCTATCAGATCACCATCAGAAAAGGAAGAAGAAAGTCATTTCACCCACGAACCAAACTCCACCAGATCACCCTTAGAAATAGTTCAGGAAAAAAGAAAGCCATTACAAAGTGCAAGAAGTTCCCCAGTCAAGGCTTTTGCCAAGAAAGATATACACCATATAATCAAGTGGAAAGAATATCCAAATTCAGAAAACTCCAGCCACCAATGAAGCATGCAAACTATTGCCAAGAATACAGCATACTATACCAACAAACCAGGAGCCCCTTTAACCAAGCAACCTCAGAATGCTATTGGCACAGCAAGTCCTTAAAAAGGGGATACTGTTATGAACTGTCAAGCTTAAGTCATGACTCAAGCGTTCAGGCCAGTCCAGTCTGGCCTGGTATAATGTAATCAAGTTCCTAATTGGGAAATCCAGGTTCGGAGTTTGAATTCATACTCTGAGGGTCACGTGATCTGTCACATAACCAGTCTCATCAGGAAGGTTCTATGACCTTCCATAGACTTCTACAGACTTCTATCAGCTTCCACAGATGAACTGTGGAAAAGGTCACCAGGTCTAAGAGAGACTGTTGCCATTAGCTAGTATTTATAAAGCTTCTACCAGTTTCCAGAGTATTCCATTATGTAAAACCATGTAGCCAGGTATATAAGCAAGACTAAATACAACAGACAGCCCTCAGACTGTCCACTTGTGAAACCCTCACTTGTAAAGATCATAGTCGCCTTGCACTGCTTATCACCATTGATTTGCTCTGCCTCACTGCCCCCTTTACTTATGTTTAAACTCTTTTTCTTGACCCTCTACCTTGTCATCTTTTTCGTCCCTCATATCTGTCATTGTCTTAAGTGTTTCAAGCATCACTGACTCACTGAGAGTGAGTCTCCACAAAATGCACATACTACAACAAAATCATTTCAACACACAACATATGGGAGGTTGCAAAGTGGAGACATGGCAGGAAGCTGGATGGTATCCTGGCACTCCAACTTGTGTCTGGTGCTCTCTCCTTTGACCAAAGAGAGATTGCTAGCTGCCTTACTAAAAAGTTTTTTGTTGAAGATCTGGGCAAAGTCAAGACCGTTTAAGACTCCAATCCACCAGCATGGGAAGAACAACCCTGGGAGCCAATAGTTGAGGAGGAAATTGATTACCTTCTCCCACAGTGTGCTAACGACTCTGCACCTGGCAATTTGGATATCTCTTGGTTGATTATCAAACATGCCTGGTTGACCATCAAGGACCACCTCATTCCTCTTTATGATGCATGCCTCAGGAAGGGTTACCATCCACAGTGTTATAAACCCACCCGTGCAACCCACGAAGACAAGGCCATGGGGCATGACTAAGCAAGAGTTATGGCACATGACATGGGAATGGATAGATGAAGACTCTCCAGATGAAGGAGAAGAAGAAGTCCGGCGAATGTTAGCTGACTAGGTATTGAATGAAGACAACAATAACACCTTTGTTGGAAGACTAGTAGTCACATGATCAAGTCACATGATGAAGCCTAGAAGGTTCTAGAAGATGATGGAAGGATCAGACATGTGTTTGATGGCCCTGACAGGTGACAGGTCTTGTGGTTTCTTATCAGATGGTTGTGGCATGTGTTTCACCTTATGGTTATCTCATGATCACCTCATGGATCAGTTTCTGACTGTATTGTTCTGATGGACTTGTTCTATGTTTCATCCTTATCGCTGATACCTTATTGGTTCCCTTACTTCGAATTCATACTCAAGAGGAGTTCTAATACTAGATCATAGTAGTATAAGTACTGCGCTACCTTCACTTGTTTTTAGTAGCTCTGACTTCTTAGACAATCAGCCTAGTTCCTTGTGAATTTCTCCCTTGCTCGCACTCTCCTCCACTAAAGTCCTAAAGCGGGATTCTTTCTATTTATATCGACTCTAATTCCTGTCTGAAGGAGGACATCAACATACCAACAGTCATATTCCAGCGGGTCAACTTACACAAGGCTTTCCTCTTTATCAAATACAAAGGACCACACACCTCAGTCAGGCAGACATTCAGCTGAACATAACACACAGCTCTGGAAGAAGGCTATGGTAGTTGTAATTCCCAAACCAGGGAAGGACAATTACTTGATGGCCAAGTCCTACTAGCCCATTTCCTTATTTGAGTGTCTGAGCAAGTTGCTGGAAAAGATCATTGTGAAACACTTCAATTTTGAGGCAGATAAGCATGGCCTCCTTCCAATGACCCAATTTGGCACACGCACCTTTTCCTTCACTCTGGACACCAGTCTCACCTTGTGTCACAACGCCCAGACCAGCCTCAGAATGAAACGTAAATCTGAGGCTATCCTCTTTAACATCAGTGGATTCTTCAATCATGTTCACAAGGGCCGCATGGTCCAGATCTTGCATAACCTTGGCTTTGCTGAGTCAATTGTGGTCTGGGTCAGGTCCTTCCTAAATAATCAAGGGGTCACACTTTCCTTCAATGGGCAGATTAAGGATGAGCGTGAGCAACCCCTTGGCACTCCCCAGGGCTCACCCCTTTCCCCTATCCTTTTCACTTTCTATACTTCTCCCCTCCTCCACCTTCCCCCCTTGTGCACTGGAACATCTCTTGGTATGTATGTGGATAATGGTTTGATCTTTGCCAATGGCAAAGATTGAACTGAAGTCTGCAATCAACTGAGGGATCAGTACCTACAGTGCAAGGTGTGGCTACATAAATCTAACCTCTTCATTAAACCCTCTAAACCAGAACTTATTTTCTTTCATACTCCTAAAGCACACATTACGACACAACCCCCTACCTCCATTCTTTTACCTAACATCAGACTTCATACTTATTTTTATGTATAACCCTCTCCCACAGTTCAATACTTGGGGTTCTTCATTAACCACAAGTTTGACTGGACATTCCATGTTACCACCATGTGCAACTGTGCACATGGCTCACTAAAGTCTCTTCAGATGCTTGGAAATTCCATAAGAGGGATCTCCACCACAAGCTGGCAACTTGTGTTCAACGCAGTCTGCCTCCTGGAACCCTCTTATGGCTATCAACTCTGGCCCAATGCCTGCAACCACAAGACACTCATTAAGAAAGTGCAGATGGTAATAAACAAGGGGGTGAAAGTGTGTGCTGTGGCTTTCTGCACTGCACCACAGGAACCCCTTCATGAAATTCTCCACATCCTTCCCACAGGTCTCTACCTGGAGAAGCTGACCAAAACTTCCACACACAGACTGACCCGTGTTCCCCAGACCTTGCAACTCTTGGCTCACTTAGGGCTGGAATGGCTTGGCCCAGTTCAGAACAGCCCAGACCCTGGCAACAGGGGACTGATACAAGTCAGTGCACATGCAGCCCAGTCTGAAGGGTGCAAACAGTGCCCCACTGCCTTGGAGGCTCTCAGTGCACATGTTGACCCTATGTGTCCATGGACTGATGTCACAGTGGTTGCCCCCTGGGAGGTTCCCAACTGGAGGGCACATGTCAATGTGATGAGGATGGCTAGACCCCAAGATTGGAAAAAGTGGGTGGATGACCTTTACAAGGGAATTGCTGGCTCCAGTACGATGGCAATCTACCTTGCTGGCACAGTCTTAAACAAGGGATGGTACAATGACAAACAAGTGGGTGGTGCAGCAGCTTGTATTATGTGAGGAGGGAAGCAGATTGTTCGCCAGTGGTGTCTCAGCACTGAGGTGACACAAGGTGATGTTTCTCTGTTCGCCATTAGTAAGGCAACAGAGTTCATTGCCTCTACTTATGCTAATGGGGTTGCACCTGAGCACATTTATGTTTTCAGCGCAGACATTAGTGCTATTTCATGTATCAACAACTTTAAAGGGGTCAAGAATCAACAAGACCTCTTACACATTCACTCTACACTTACTTCTTTCTTTGATACCCCTAGGAACACCACAGTTCACGTGGTGTGGTCACCGGTCTCAAGAGAATGCACACAGTCTACCCTTGCCTAGATGGCAGCACAAGGTGCCTGCTCCCGCATCCCCTTATCCTCCTTGAACCATGTCCAGTCAGCCACCTATCACAAGGCACAAGCACAGCAAAGGGCCTATCACTAATGGTCTCTGTTGTGGATTCAGAGCTGGAGATTAAAATCTGGCTAAGACTTCACTGCTTATGAACACAGTATCCAACACCCTCCTGACAGCTGGAATCACCCTCTCTTCTCCGCTGCCATTCCTCTACAAAAACCCAGACCTGACAACATCCTTATCACCTGTTGCACCCAGTGCACTGTGTTCCAAATAGCAGTTTAACACTCATTTATGTCTGAATACACCCACAAGCATAGACCAGACTCCCCCTAGGAGAGTCGACCTGCCCATGTGGTTACCTGGACTGGTCTATCCCTCACCTCATCTATCACTGTCCTATCACCTGCCATGGTTATAACCTTATGTGGTCGCATCGTATGATGAACATCCATTGTACCCCACTAAAAGAACTCTTTGGAGATTGGGACTATGCAAAATTCCTCCTAATCTTCCTCCAATTCTCAGGAGCCACCTCAAAACCAGAGATGGGCTCACACCCATTCAACCCTGGCTAGCTGTGCGTTCTTCAAGACTGGCTGACCCCACTCAATGAGTGGTCTGCCCACAGGTAGGAGTTCTAATTCCTTATATGTACCTTTGCTCGCACATTTGATCTTGGATTGGTTTCATGTTCTCAGACTTGTTCAAATTTCTGAACTTCTTACAATACCTTTGCCTTGAACTTTACTCTTACCTCCTTTAAAAGGGGGTTATTACTTTACTTAATGAGCTAGCATCTTGGTGCAACCTCCATACTTAGTATTATGTACCCTCGAAATGAGTTTAGTTACTTAACTGGTCTTGTATTTGTTTACTGTCCCAGAATAACAATGGTTCCAAAAAAAAAAGAAAAAAAAAAAAGGCAGACACCACCATGGGTGCTGTTCAACTCAGATGACATGCTTGCACCCGCGCTTGGCACGGCACAACAGTGTGTGACTCTGGGCCTGCTGCTGTCCCCACCACCGATGCAGCCACTCCCACAGACGCTGAAGTCCACTTCTGCGGGCGGAACACCTCCGAAGGGGCACTTGGACAAAAGGTTAAGGAAGAGTGAGAAGCCCAATGGCAGGGGCAAGCCCAAGGTGCACCCACTCTCCCCACTGCCAGGTCCAAAGGCCCGCAACTGTCTGTGCCCAATGTGCTGTGGCCTAATCGGCTCAGAGAGCATGGGTTGCCGCTACCGCCATGACAGGATCTCCAGCAGCCACAGCTGGAAGAACATCTGCAGGAGGCAGTGCTTCTGGTTCCATGCAGGTGGTGGGGAGACCGTAGGCTGGATGGTGATTCAGACATGATGTCGCCGCCGTACACGTCACTGGCATTTGGGACACGTTCTTATTCATAGCCCCACACCACTTTCACAAGATGAGAGGAACGAATCACCTGACTACTGTATTGGAACGGGGTGGGCTGTAGTTTTACCGCCATTTTTCTTTCCTCCAGACGTTGGGGACAGATGCCAACAAAACTTGAACATACGACCCCAATGTGCCACTCACTGTGGGCATTTTAAGATGTTAAGGTTGCATTTATGCTAATTTAATAGAAAAAATATTCTAAAAGTGTTTCAAAAATAAGTGCACAAAACATCATGATCATATTCATAATATAGTTCACAATGAGTTTAGGATGAAAGTACTTAGTACACACTGATTACAATCATAATGAATTCAGTCATATGATTTCCATATCCCCATCAAAGTAATTTACAATGTGTATGGATAATCTATCTAAAAGATATTGTGAAAAATATTTTCAATATTATTCAAATATATTCAAGTGCTTCACTGTGAAAATATGTGACATGAGACCCGATGTCATGATGTCGTGATTTAATAACATCAAGACTCAAGATACCAGAGTCAAGTCACTCAGGAGTCAGAATTAGTCATTGGCAGTCCGGAGGGAGTCACACGCTCGTCGTCTGTCGTCCGCCTTCCCGATGTCGGGCTCAACATTGTGTTCCACCCCTATCGTAGATGTCGGCATGCACTCAGCGGCCACCAGAGGTTCCCACGGGAACCTACTCTACACTCCCAGCATTGCCCCAGCACAGAACCCACGCAAGGGCCTTCAGGCATTAGGCGAGGCGAGGCGGCCTTTGGTCGGCATGGACTCCAGCTTACCCACAGCCTCTAGGGTGCTCGCCCAGATGCCATGTCACTCAGAACACTTCAAGTCTCAGAGCTCCAGACCTGGATCAATGGCAACAGGCTCACCCTGCAGATGTCGAAGCGTAAGAATGGTGCGTCATGAATTCTGAGCCTGGAATGGCACTAATGAATAGTCCCCCGAGTTCACGCAAGCCTCCAAATCAATTATCAAGGAAATCATTGAGAGAATAAGGCTCTTATCATTCTTACTACCCGATTCTGACCCCACGTTTCCAGTGCAAGCTGGAGAAAGGCTCATCAATGTAACACCACCTTATTAACCATAGCACATGTGCGAGCCAAAGCTCTGCTGCATGCACGGTCATTCCTCCTTTCGTTGCAACGCTTGCGTCCAGCTCAGTGTGTTGTTGTGTTTCTCGGAGCCTCAATATTGTTATTATTTTTGACTTTCCAACACATATACGACCAGTGTACGACCCCGTCAACTTATGGCATGACCAATGAATGAAAATGATGTTATTTAACTTAAAGTTGTATGCAGAGTAAGTAGGATCTAACATAAATAGAAAGAACTAGGGAGTTGTGGGCCTTGCTGCAAGTTCTTGATGCATACGACACTGTACGCACTCGAAAGTGCATGTGTGAGTAAGAGTGGGTAGAGAGAGACCAGACAGGAGGGGAAAGTGTGGAAGTTGTTGCCGAGTCCGAGTGAACACGAGCAACCAAATTGTGTTGCTAGAACTGAGAGTGGAATCTGAGTGAAAGGAGCGGAGATTAGAAACGTTGAGGACTTAGTCCGAGGTTGGACAGGCATGAGGTCGAGAGAGGTGTTGGTTGAAGTAGGGAACGGAGCTGCTGGTGGAAGGGTTCGCGCTCGTGAGTGAAAGAAAGCGAGATCTGATGACGAAGGGGCGAAGCAAGGCAATGAAAGGGGACAATAGACAAGTGAAGGAGGGAACTAAGTTGCTGTCGATAGGCTTCGATAAGGGAACTTTGCTCACAACTCTTGAAGTCACGCAACGTTGAAGAGTCGGAAGTCAAAGCACAAGTCTGAACAGACCGAAGCCGGAATGGAAGGGGAAGGAGTGTGAACACCAAAGGGTCAGAAAAATGTCGATTGCGAGCGTGAGTTGGCGACAAGAGTAGGCTGGCTAGCAAGACAGGGTGCTAAGAGTGAGCGAAGTAGCGTCAAAGATGTGAAAGGAATCTGCAAAGTCAAAAGAAGATGAGTGGGAACGCAGGTTGAGCGAGCGTGCGGAAGTCTTCGACTTAGACCTGCCCTGACAAGCTAGAAAGCGTTCACGTGAGAGCGTGTGTGTGTAGAAGGGGGAAACTTGGAGGACTGATAATTACATTGAGCAATTCACAAGGCCCTATATACGTCGCAAACAGGTAAGTAGGGTTGAACAAAGTAGAAACACTAAGTCGACGTTTGTGAGGGAGAACGAGAAAGTGGGGGAAAAGCTAAACAAAAGTCAAGGTTATGTCGATATCAATGGAGAGACAGAGGCTTGGGTGGGACCACCCCAAAACACCTTTGAAACCCGATGATGGTGGCGTCGATGACAAGCTATGGTATTGTAGAATGGAGACAGCGTATTGGGAACTGGAAAGTACTACGAGTATAGGGACGAGAGTAACGGCGGGTTGAGAGATACAAGAAGGGTGACCAGAATATGGCCGACAAGGTGCACTAAAGATGAAACGCAAATGAAAAGTAAGAAATTTTAGATAAAAATGAAGGAATGTCAGGCGCAACTTTGCCCAAGACAAAGAGCGCGACCCTCGGCCGATGGTCGGAGGAAATGAGAGTGTTGACAGCGTGACAAAGTCAGGATAGCTTCAAAAGAATGGCTGCGCGAGTGTCGGAGAGAGAAGCAGAAGATAATGGGGGTGTCGGTGATGCGGGAGCATGGAATGGTGTTACCCCACCCCCACCCCCAAGCTTGCGAAACGGTGGAAGGGGTCTTGGACATCGTTTACTAAAGAAACAGTTGTATTTGTTTTTATGGAAGACAATGTCCTGTGAACATTCAAGAAGTGAACGAACGGAGATAAAAGAGGTAAGGGGATGAAAAAGAAGGTATGACGACAGTAAGCGTCCTGCATTGGAGGATCTTGTGAAAGACAATAAATAGACCATTGAAATTGTGAACACACATGAAAAGTGTGTGGAAGGCTTGTAAGCTTTGAAATGAAAGGGGCGGTGTAGTGGGTAGAACTGACAGTGTTAGTGGTGGAACAAAGAGGAGAAGATCTGCTGCGGATGAGAGAAAAGTGTATAGATGGCTGGTGAGTAATCATGATCGCGTCATGCTCAATGTGTTGACAAACACAAACAATGGAAGAAGACCCAAATAAGAAAAGACAGCTGTGAGTAGATTAGACGAAGTGTCGGCTGCTGTTGTGTGAGCGTGCGACAGGGCGGGCGGAGGCCCGTGAGTGGAAGAGAGATCTGGCCATTGTACTATGACGAAGTAGTGGTACTGTCCTGTGAGTGTGTAGCAAGGCGTATGGAGTTAGCAGTCAAATGGAGCATGGAAGGGCACTGTTTGAATGGCGACCTAGCGAAGTTGCTTTGTTATGTAGTCGCAGAGGTCCGTCCACATGATTCGTACGTACAGGGGTAAAGTGTTAGGAAAGTCAGATGCGCCATTACCACAGACTGTACTCGTCCCACACCAAACTCTCGAACAGCGAATTCATTGAGTCGAGCCTTGCTCCACCACCAGGGCATTATTGTAGACAAGGTAAAGGTATAGTACAAAGAACCCTCGGGACGACTGTGTTTATGAATGCGTACTCGACTAAAATGACTTTCATTTATCCCCTTCCTCATGGGGAGTGCAACGGCAAGTGAACTCGAGAGCGAGCAAGAGCAAAACGAGACAAGCGACGAGAATGATAAGATGAGGCGATGACTTGCAAGATTAAGGTTTCGAGGTGAGCGCCCAAGTTATCCCTAAAGTGTCGCTCGCTCTTAGGTAATTTCAATATGAGTAGGTGTTGACTTTGTCAGTTGACTACAACCACAACCCTTGGTATGATTTATTTATTCTGGAAGAAGTGGGAGTGAGAATATTTATGGACACGATGCCAAGTCATTAGTATTATCCACTAGACTTGATGCCAACAGTTTGCATGTGACCGCTACTTCTCAAGCCATGTTGTAACTTTGTTCATTGCCATGGAGCACAATTTTAGTGGACATTGATCCCAATTCCTCCTATCTGACTTATAGTGCTAGTCCAGGTTTTTACCAGTTACTTCTTTTGACGTTACATACTGGTGTTCAGGTAAATGTGACACGGCTTCTTCAAATGTGGCATGAGTCCGCTTTTCAGTATAGATGAAAGTACACCGTTAGGAAGGGCATCTGCTTACTTTTTTCATTAGTTCATTAGGGAAGGATTGAGAACAGATGTCATGTTTGTTGACGAGTTCATGTTACCAGTGTGTCGCTGTTAGGGTGCCAATGTCGTATCAGGGTGGACTTCGAAGACAGATGGCGACCCTTATTGCGATTGTGTTCGCGTGAGCAATGTCTGGGCAGGGTATGAACATATTCTGGCATTAAGCAATCCCCTGTGTTGCACAAAGGTGCACTATTCTGATGAAAGCCGCGTCGAAAAAAAGTTAGCATGGAGTCAGGAACGTTACAAAAAATAAGTGGGCATGACTCTTCGAGGAACCAGGCAACAATGTAGCCAAAAATGATACTATGGTCGATATGGTGATACTGGCTGCCAGTATCAAAGAGAAGGACATGGGTGTTGCCATCAATCAGCCAGTGACCATAATGACATTTCACTTCCTTTACAAGCATTGAGTCAAGGGGTTCCTCTGTTCCATGGGGGCTGGGCTAATTTGTATGAGTGGACCGATGAGTGCTACCTGTTGCCAAACGTGGAGACAGTGGTGAGAACCGTCGCCCATCAGTCGGTGAACGTGTGAGGGGAGCATACACACACCCGGTTGATGGAAGACAGGAAATGCAGACAGGACAGTGGCGTCACGTAGCACAGTACACCTCAGAACATATGCCTCGGAACAGAAAACTCATAGGCCGATGACAAGGGTCGAGATTTGATTAGGTAGAACCGACAGCAAGAGAGGAAAATGAAATTTGCTAAGAGAGAAAGAGTGAGAATGGGAAAGGGCCGTCACCAAGGAAAGGCGTGGTGACTTACCAGTTTGCGGAACAGGAATGGGGGCGAGTAGGTGGCAGGTTATGAGGTTACGAATATATGAGAAGTGGGGGGAGGTCCAATCAATTGGTTTTCGGAGGCCATTCACATCTATTGGTTTCTGGAGGACGCATTTGTTCATACATATGATATTCATGAGTCTTGCAGGAACCCACTGCTGCTCCACGTATAGTGTGCACTTCTTTTCTGAATGGCTCAGATCAAGTGACCGAGTTACTGAACTAGATTTCACTGGAAGGTACATAACGTACCTGCGAGTTGCCAAATGGGTAGTCCCCTTAATAGGAATAAATGTGGCGCAGAGACCGGCTCTCCCCTAAGCTTTTAGCGACCTGGAAGGGGCCAGCGGCTCATGGGCCTATGGGCCAGGAGGCCAGAGAGGGACGGAGGTGATAAGAAGATCAGACAAAGAAGGAAGCTGAACCAGGTCGCATCCACTGTGACCTCCCCCCCTCCCTCGCTTCTGCTGCTCGGGGGCAGGTCTCCAACTGCCCACCGGATTGACCACCTATAAGACAGCGCGGCCTGCGAGTTGCCGAGTAGGCAGAGGGGGCAGTCCCTAAGCATGGGAATGCATGGCACAAAGGCCAGCTCCCCTGAGCTTTTAGTGACCTGGAGAGGGCTCGCGGCTCAGGGGTCCATGGGCCAAGAGGCCAGAGAGGGACGTTGGGCAGAGGCGGTAAGGAGATCGGACAAAGAAAGAAGCCAAATAGGTCGCGTCCACTGTGACCTCCCCCCCCTCCCTCGCTTCCGCTGCTCGGGGACAGGTCTCCAACTGCCCGCCGGATTGACCGCCTATAAGACGGCACAGCCTGCGAGTTGCCGAGTAGGCAGAGGGGGCAGTCCCTAAGCATGGGAATGCATGGCACAAAGGCCAGCTCCCCTGAGCTTTTAGCGACCTGGAGAGGGCTTGCGGCTCAGGGGTCCATGGGCTAAGAGGCCAGAGAGGGACGTTGGGAGGAGGCGGTAAGGAGATCGGACAAAGAAAGAAGCCAAATAGGTCGCGTCCACTGTGACCTCCCCCCCCTCCCTTGCTTCCGCTGCTCAGGGACAGGTCTCCAACTGCCTGCCGGATTGACCACCTATAAGACGGCATGGCCTGCAAGTTGCTGAGTAGGCAGAGGGGGCAGTCCCTAAGCATGGGAACGCATGGCACAAAGGCCAGCTCCCCTGAGCTTTTAGCAACCTGGAGAGGGTTCGCGGCTCAGGGGTCCATGGGCCAGAAGGCCAAGAGGGACGTTGGGCGGAGGGAACACAGAGGGACAAGCATAAAGTGTAGGTTGATCGTAGACATCAGACAGATACAAGAAGAGTAGTGGGGAGATGTGTCAAAGATTGTCCACTAAACAACCGTGCGGGGGTATAACTTTATGTGGCATTTGAATCCCCGCTCAGACTGTCAGGATAGCTCAGGTGCTCGCCCTGCCGCTTGTCCCCGTGACTTTTGTCTATCGCCACATCCACTCTCGTTGCACTGCTTTTATCACAACCCCTTTGAAGTGGTCAAGTCGCTTTGCTCCACATGTGATCGTCTGGGCCACGCTCTCCCTTTGTCTCTGGCCAGGGTGTTTCATCTATTTGTTCTACTATACTAATCCTTGTATCTTAGTGCGCCCATCGTTCACCACCTCAACCTCTGCTCCTTTCATGTCTCTGTATCTCTCACCACTCGTCTCGCCACCTCGCACATGCCCTCCCTCAATTCCATATCTCGTTCGTCTCCACGTCCTCTTCTAATTCGTTCTCTCCTATGCCACCATTGACCCTTATTATATTCCTCTCTACTTATCTAGTAGCTACTAGACTTCCAAAGTTCAAACCACCAATCTCTAGCTGAATATACTCAGCGCTCGTCTTGCCACTTTCCTCTCATCTTCACATGTGGTCCCAATTCAATTCAGACTCTCTGTGCAGGTACTCCTACTCTAGTCACTTGTCGCCGTCTTTCCCAGTGTCGCCCCCTCAACAACACCGTCATCTTGTCTCATTTCATTCTCACACTCTCTTGCACCGCTTACCCCCTTTCCCCTTTTTGGTGAATAACTCTCCGCCTTCAGACTTACAGACTCAACTCCGTACACTGCATCACTCAAGAAAACCTCACAAGTCCAGACTCAGTTAGGCAAAGATGAAAGACCAACACTTGGTACAGTACGTGACATGTATATAAGGCCTTGATTTTGTATTCAATATCAATATCATCATCGGATTCGTTATCTCTCTCGTGTGATCACAACAAGCTCATTGGGCTGGTCTAATTGAAGACATCCAAACGCTTACTTACCTCACACCTCACTCACCTTTTCTCTTTCATACAGCTTCTCTTCACGTTCTTGACACCAACCTCCCTGTCTCAGTCACTTCTAGCTCGCAGGTCGTTCCTAACTCCCGGCAAAGCCTCTCACAACTCACCCGAAACACTCTCGCATACTGACTCAGTCACTTGCACTTTCTCATAACAGCAGGATGTTAGCCCTCATCTTTTCATTCTCTGAACTCGTACCTGCTTTGACCGACCTTGCAAGGTTGTGACAGACCAACCAATGACTCTGACTCGAGGCCGATCATTCTTCCCCATGCTCGCTCCCGAATCAGTTCCCTTTGCGCGAACCCAACTCATATTCAAACTCCCAACTCTTCCACCTTACATGACTTCACGAGTCACGACTTCGCGGTCTCGAACTGTACAGAATGGTTGTGCTCTCTCGAGCCACATCATACGCTCACAAGTGCGAACCCCAGCCAGTAGTTCCATTCCATCTTCAATTGCTCTTGGACACCTTGTTCTCCCTTAAGAAGCTCCTTTCCTTTCCTCCACCCCACACTTCTGATGCTTCATTTTTTGGCCGATTTGATTTCCCTTGCAACACAATTTGGTCACTCGCTCTTGCTCGGACTCAGCAACAACTTCCTCCTTTCTCTCCCTATTTCCACACTCTGCCTCTCTTACTCACTCGCTCGCTTTCGAGCATGTACAGCACAGTTGTCTGAATGAGGACTGTGCCCTTTTAAGTAGAAGATCACGATCATATATCGAACTGTTCTCCATAAATGGCGAGGACTGGAAGCGTCATGGGGTGGTGTGTAGGGATGATTGGTGAGACAACCATGTGCGCATTTCCTTAGATGGATTAGTTAACCAACAGGTGCAAACAATAAGGACATACGGTGCCACGAACATCCACATGGGAACGACACCCCAGGGTGGGATGACCCACAGTTTATCTCGCAATAGTTTGATTTCACGCAGACATCTTACAGAAGATACCTTATGAGAGATGAAAATCATCCGAAATCACCTTCATATATAGTGGAGCGTTCTGACAATGACAAGAGCGCCGCCACTGGTCAGTAGGGGATGCTAACGAAGACGTGGGAGAAGACAGACGATAAAAGCGGGACCAGTCATGATGCATGATGCATGATGTCTTGCCAACCCCTAGATCTGCGTGCATTGAATTATCTGTCGTATTACAGTACAGTACATGATGAGGGCCAAACAATGACACACCAGCAAATCCTGTGGAACTCTCAAGGGAGAGCCGTGAGTGATGAGATTGATACCCGCCCATCTAGATGGAGAACGATGAAAGACTCAATGCAGTATATGTAAGCATGCTGTGTTCAAAGTCCACCATGACTGGGTTGCACGGGTCCGCAAATTTGGCCATCGAGTATAATGGGAGTCCAGGTAGTATCAAGAACGTTGACATAGAGGATGGTAGCGTTCGTACTTCACCAATCGAGTAATGGTAATCAATGGTGCTGCAGATGAGCCCGATGTGGTAGAAGGTCACAACTTTCTTGAAGAAATCAAATGCAGCGTCACCGGAGCCAGCGTGCAGGAAGGCTGTGATCTTCGCCAGGAGATAATAGAGACCAGGCATATACCAATAAGAATTTGCCTTTGACGTGATAAAGACTGGCAAGATACTGGACAAGACAGACATCATGTGATCAATACGTCGCATAACTGACACTAGAAAAGATGTGCAAATAGGCCGTAAAGTGTTTGATAGTAAAGTTAGCTAACCCACATGATCACAATTTTGATATAAGATTTGACGCAATTTGATGCCTGTGCACTATGCACATTCTTAACTTCTGACAATCAGACGAATTTCCATCACGAGTTCCATAGGTTAAGACGTATCAGCAAGCTATGCTATGGAGTATAAAGAAGTACAGGCACGAATATGTAGATTCTTGGAAGCAGTAGAAGGTTCATTCCAGTGGAATTTCATCTCCCAAGCGGCCATCGTCTAGGCTTGACTTTCCAACCACTGGCAGTCTAGAAATGATTGGCATAAATGTGTCACCAAACCAACTAGAGGTCCAATCGATGTGTGATATACCACAGTACCAAAACGATAAGCAGACAGCTACGACGACAGTAGCTAATTCGATCCTCTACCAGGCATAAGTTAGTCAATTGAGCCCACTCAAAGTTATCACACCTTACATGCATAGTCAGACACTCCATCATTTGTTCCTTTGCTGCTTTTGGCTTCACTTGTGTCCTCTTCGAACTACGTTGGTGTATCCAGTACCTTAACGCGGTTTCCGATCCCCTTTTGGACACACCAGTTACAATCTGACGATAATCTCCAGCACTTGAGTATGCCTGAAAGCCAAGGGTAGCATAGTTAGCCCTCTGGGGGACTATTCCAAACTAGACGTACCAAAGCTTGTATAATGTCACCTGCTGTTCAATGCTTCTCTTAGAATCATGGGAAACATATGAGTTATTCATCACTCACTGTCGTGCTGAAGTAACTCCTCAAGGGAATGGTTCTTCAAACTTGTAAGTTGAGCGCAGCTGGTAGATGTACCTGATAACACCGCAGTGCCATTGTGGATGAATGTCAGGGGAAGAATAACATTTTCTGAGATCATGTGAGTTGTAGTGTGCTGGAATGATGTGTCCATGAAGTGATTGGAGTCAAGAGTGTTATGATTTCTTGTCTTGTGACGCACTGCTAAGGGGACTTCTACTCATTTTCCCTGAAGTTGATGCCACGCGTCCCTCTATCCATGGATTCCTATCTTTGTGACTCTTTCCCCTATGTCATGCGACTTGTCTCAATTCCCACACGCCATGTACGTCATGGACAGCTTTATCTTTGTTATCTTTGTTATCTTTCCCCTCGACGTCACCCTACACCCAGACCCCTCACATGTCTGCCTTTATGGACAGTTTCGCTTCCTCTTATCTTGACTTCCCTCCACACCTGATGTCCCTTGTGACCCCCTTCTTGACTAATAGGCATTGCGCCTTTACTATACACTGATTGATGCCTTCTACAATATGTTCTGCGATGACCTATGACTGAATACTATACGCCGTACATCGGCCACCACTTGGTCTTCTGACTACCACGTGTCACTGATAGTTGACTCATGACCCTGCATTATCTCTGACATTGTACGATACCTGTCGCGCCCATGTGTTCCTTATGGCGCCATCTGTTTACCTACTATGATGCCCTGTTGTTGTCTCTTTGGGGCTTCTACTAGTATATAGGTCTAGTCTTGTCTGGCTTGTACTGCAGACTTGACTTCTTGTGTAATACTACACTCTCGTCTCACGAACCCAGAAGCCCCCTTTCGACTCACCTTTGTCGCGTTTGAGTCAACTGAACTTCGCTCACCCTTGCTGTGTTTGAGCACCATTCCTCTATAACTACCAGACACCGGGAGTCTGTTAGTTCTTGTACAACCTCACTCTGAGTCGCTAATCACAACTCTTCACAAACTGTTACCCAAAGAACCCAGAAGTACCTGTCGTACTTAACGCTCCTGTAGTAGCGTTACAAAGAGAGTACCAGTCTATGCCATTGTAGAGATTTGTTGTGGCAAGGACCTTCTCATTGGGAGACACTGTGGAACAACCTCTGACATCTGTTAGAAATGAACATGAGTGAGATAGCGGGGTGCACATCTTGCAGGATTGAGGCCGAATGTGCCAATTGATTTCTAGTGTCTTTAAGTTCCATGCTCTAGGTTGAGAGTATGACGGTGGCAATGATCAATACGATAAATGGAGCTCAGCACGGCGGGGTACTCACACTATGCCATGGTCTAAATATGTCACTAAAAGGACATCATCGTCGACTCCTAGGAAGTGGAGAGATCGTGCCATTGGTTCCGGCAACTCTCCTTCCAGTTCTGGGAATTTTGGCGGGTCGGGAAGGTGAGCGACGACCTCCCAGGTAGCTATCGATCACTTCCAGAACTGCAAGATAGAACAAGGGGAAAGGATTAGACAAACCTATAGTTCCCTGTTTGATTAGCTGTACAACATTGCCTGAACTGACAGCCAGTAATGAACCGCTTTGCGAAATGCAGTGGACTGGTGTTATGACATGGGATTCCGGGTAGCTTGTATCCCCGGACCGGCAACATGTGATAGTGGTATGTGACTCACAGATAATGGCTTGATAACCCCCAGTACTGTATGATAAGGACGAGGTATGTGATTGGCCTATCACTGTACAATATCTATAACTCGGACGGACTATTACGATAACCATACTATACGTGATTGGTTACTTACCATTCAAGAGGCACTTTAAAGCCCTCGCGTATATGTATATAAGGTTAGCCAAGCTGCGCCATAGTCTGCAGCTTGGTCTTCTTAAATCTACTCTGCCTTCTTCGATCTTATCCTTCTTCATTGGTCTAAGTCTCGCGCTCCTCCTGTCAGGAGTCTGCCTTATCGTTTTCATACTTGAGTCAGTATTGTCCCACAAATAGGGCTTACTGTTATACTCTCACGATCACGTGCCACAAGGGCCGTCATATCGCTAAGTCATTTCCCGGTAGTGTCGCCAATACTTGCTCAAGTCGAGCCACATGCCAGTAGACACATAACATTAAGACCAAGCTCCCATTGTGGCGACAGAAACTACCGCTGATAGTTGGGTGTTTGCGCAATACTCCATTGAGAGAAGATGAGACCACAACGTACCAGTCTGATACCTCACCAACGCACGGTGGGGAACAATCAACAGTGGAATGGGATATTGGGTGGAAATACCCATGAGACCATCAAGATATTATCCAGTTGAGTTCAATTTCGAACATACCTGCTGGACCGAAGTTGCTTGGAGCCCCTGCAGAGGACGGTGGGACGTATTACGACCAACAGGACCGGAATATCGGTGTAACATTCTAAGGAGCAAGGTAGTACACTGAGACCAGTGGGGCCTTATCGACAGAGCCAACAACAACAGTGCCCTAGCACCCTCCGAAGCGAGCACTGAACAAACCACTACAGAAGATAAAGCAGGCGATCGGCCGGACGCAGAAGAAGCACAACAAGTGCGGAGATTTGACAAGATATATATCAATACTCTATCTGCACAAGCAGAACAAATCAATATCTGATCCCCAGTGACCATGGCAATGGAGACACGAACGTACACGGAAGAAGAAAACAGGCTCACCGACGCACTGGCGGAGCGAAGACTACAGAACATTCAGGAGGAAGAAGCACCTCCGCCACTACAGCCAGAAGAACAAGTCATTGACCCAAACACCGGCCATCATCTAATGTTGAATGAACTGGCAAACCAGCGAATGTACGGACCTGACCAGGCTGACCCGCCATCGAAGAAGAACGAAGCCGGGTATGGAGCTACCTGGCAAGGCAACACGTAGAAGGGGAAGGGATACCCGCCAACATTCCACAAGGAGGCGGACCTCCTGGATGATATCCAGGAGGGGTACCACCACAATGACCACCAGGAGGTGGACCACCCGGAGGAGGACCACCCAGAGGAGGACCACCCAGAGGAGACCCGAACAGGAGAGGGGACTACAACAAATTACAAGGACAGCCCCCTCCTATATTTTGCGGTGACAGAAAAGCCACTGAAATGTTCCTTACCAAGTGGGAATTATACAGGGGAATGAATCAGCACACACAAACGATGCGCGAAGCCTACTCATGTGCCATCCTCTTCCTCACCTTCCTAGAAGGGGATGACCTCAACGAATGGATCACCACCCACACTAGGTGGTTAATGCTGCAAATCACGAACAGAATACTGGAAGACAATGAATGAATTTGGGAAGCCGTATACCGAAGCTTCAAGAGGCGATTCACAAACACGTTGGAACAAGAACAGGCACGAACGGCCCTGCAAGATGGCATACAAATGGAGGGAATGGACATTGACAAGTACGTGTCCAGATTTGAGGAACTAGTACGGCACGCTGGCTATCAAGCAGATTCACCAATGGTGATCAACATATTCACCAAAGGACTCCCACGCAAATTGTACGAGCAATGTTACATGCTCGACAACCCCCAAAGCTATGAAGGATGGAAGGCGGCCCTCCTTAAAAGGCAAGAACAATATATCCATCTTCAAAACCACTTCAACAAAGGGAAGAAGAACTTGGAGAAGTACCACAATCAATCAGGAAACCGGGGGTATTATCCGCCACCACACCTCACGCATCCAGACGCCATGGATACATCAGCACGAGCAAGAGCACGAGGAATGGATGTCGACGCAAGTACGGCAGCAGTTGCCGGGTCCAAAGAAATAAGCCCAAACAACCCCGGGTTCCGATCATACACACAGCAAGGGCCAAGAGGACGATATGCACCAAGAGGAGGATATCTTCAAAGACAAGGGGGACAACCCCATAATGAAAGGGCAGTACAGTGTTATAATTGTCAAAACTATGGACACTTCAGTCGCGACTGTACACAGCCCCGCAAACAACAATCCATCCAACCGCAACTGCAAGTACAAGCAAGGGCTGCCACTAGTCTCACACCACAATAAGAGGCCGCACAAGTACTTCAAACGATCGCTAACAAGAGCGACAAAACCCAAGAACTTGTGATGAAGGGGATATGGGAGAGAGAGGATTTTTCAAGCGCCTAAACCCGGCGGCCTGGGTGAGGGCAATACATTCATGTGATGTTGTAATAGTAACTATGCATTTCCAATCTATGCATATTCCAGTTTCGACTTGCACACATCATGCCATGGCCGACATACAAGCCTTAGTGGACAGCGGAGCCACTGATTGCTTCATGAATCACAAATTCGCAAAACGAATGGGGCTGGGATTGATTCCCCTAAAAAAGCCGCACAAAATATGGAACATAGACAACACAGAGAATAAAGGGGGGTCCATCACTCATTACATGGACCTCGATGTACGCACTAAAGGAATCCACAAGGAAATGAGATTCCTCATCACCAACATTGGAAATGAAGATGTAGTCCTTGGATACCCGTGGCTGGCCATGTTCAAACCACGATTCACGTGGCGGTATGCCACAATCCACGAAGAAATGCTGCCCATAGTCATCTGGTCAGTAAACCCCTATGTCACACACCAACCGGTTATTGGCGCAACCATCACAGAGGCACCGTCCTATGAAGAACAGCAAAATATTATCGAACAATTAGAAGAGCAATGCACACTCAGAACCACTGCTATGGAACTGGCAATCAAAGCCAAACAACATACTACCGCCGCAGTCCTACCACCGCAATATGCTCAATTCGCTAAACTCTTCAGTGAGGAAGAATCGCGACGCTTTCCCCCAAAATAGGTCTGGGACAACACCATTGAGTTAAAGCCAAACGTGCTGGCCACGTTGGATTGTAAAATCTACCCTCTTACTCAACAAGAAGACGCAGCGTTACAAGCTTTTATAAGTGAAGAGCTCGCCAAGGGATATATTCAACCATCCAAATCACCCTATGCATCCCCCTTCTTCTTTGTCAAAAAGAAGGACAGCAAGCTTAGACCGGTACAGGATTACTGGAAACTCAACGACGTCACTGTATGGAATCAATACCCTCTATGTTACAATACGGAATCCCGGGTAGCTTGTATCCCTGGACCGACGGCATGTGATAACGGTATGTGACTCATAGATAACGGCTCCGATAACCCAGTACTGTACGATAAGCAACGAGGATGTGATTGGTTCCTATTGTATGACTTGGATGGACACTTACGATAACCATACTATACGTGATTGGTTACCTACCTTTCAAGAGGCGCTTCAAAGCCCTCGTGTATATGTATATAAGGTTAGCCAAGCTGCGCCATAGTCCGCAGCTTGGTCTTCTTGAATCTATTCTGCCTTCTTTCCTCTTATCCTCTTCATCGGTTTCAGTCTTGCGCTCCTCTTGATAGGAGTTTGCCTCGTCATTATCGCCTTTGAGTCAGTATTGCCTTACGAGTAGGGCTTGCTGTTATACTCCCACGATCGCGTGCCACGAGGGCCATCATATCGCTAAGTCACCAATCAGTTGTGTCGCCTATCTTGTTGCTCGAGTCGAGCCACGTGCCAATAGACACGTAACATTAAGACCAAGCTCCCATCGTGGCGACCGAAACAACTGCAGATAGTTGGGTATTCGCGCAATACTCCATAGAGCGAAGGGGAGATCGAAACGTTCCCACCCAATACCTAAGAAACGCGTGGTGGGGAACAGTCAACGAAGTCACTGGATATTGGGTCGACATACCTACAAGACCATCAAGGGTTTACCCAGTTGAGTTTAATTTCGAACATACGTGTTGGACAGAGATTGCTTGGAGCCCTCGCAGACAACAGTGGGACGTACTACGACCCACAGGATCCGAATACGGTTGCAACATCCTACGAAGCGAAGTAGTGCATAGGGATCAGTGGGGACCAATCGACGGCATAGAAGACGACAGTGCACCAGCGCCATCTGAAGGCAGCACCAAACCAACCACCACGGAAGACGAAGTAGGAGATCGCCCAGACGCAGAAGAAGAGCAGCAGCGTCGACGATTTGACGAGATACGTATCAATTCTTTAGCTGCTCAGGCAGAACAGATCAATATCAGATCGCCCGCAGTTATGGCTACGGAGACACGCACGTATACGGAAGAAGAAAACAGGCTCGCCGACGCACTGGCTGAGCGTAGACTACAGAACTCACAAGAAGAAGAGAGAGCGCCGACGCCGCTACAACCGGAAGAACGAGTTATTGACCCAAACACCGGTCACCACGTAACTCTTGACAAGCTTGCAAATCAACGGATGTATGGACCTGACCAACCCGATCCGCCCTCCGATAGGGAACAAAGCCAAGTATGGAGCTACCTAGCCAGGCAATGAGTGGAAGGCGAAGGAATACCCGCCAACATCCCACGAGGAGGTGGACCCCCTGGACGATATCCTGGAGGAATACCACTGCGACGACCACCCGCAGGAGGACCACCACCACCTGGGGGTGGGGGTGGAGGAGGAAGCGGTGGAAGTGGCGGACCGCCAGGAGTAGACCCCAACGGAAGAGGGGACTACAACAAACTACAAGGGCAGTCACCCCCTATATTTCGTGGAGATAGGAAAACTACCGAAACCTTTCTCACCAAGTGGGAGTTGTACAGAGGCATGAACCGCCACACGCAGACGATGCGGGAAGCCTACTTGCGCGCTATCCTTTTCCTCACCTTCCTAGAGGGAGACGACCTCAACGAATGGATTACCACCCACACACGGTGGCTGACGCTACAAATTGCGAACGGCATACGAGAAGACGACGAAAGAATATGGGAGGCCGTCTACCGAAGCTTCAAGAGACGATTCACGAACACCATGGAGCAAGAACAAGCGCGGACGGCACTACAGGACGGAATATACATGCAGGGGACAGACATCGATAAGTACGTGTCCAGATTTGAAGAATTGGTTCGGCACGCTGGCTATCGAGCAGATTCGCCAATGGTGATCAACGTATTCACCAAGGGACTCCCGCGCAAGCTGTACGAGCAATGCTATACGCTCGACAACCCGCAAAGTTACGAAGGATGGAAACAAGCCCTTCTCAAAAGGCAGGAGCAGTACATCCACCTGCAAAACCATTTCAACGAGGGGAAGAAGAATTTGGAAAAATACCGAGGCCGTGCCGGGAATAGGGGAGGATACGCTCCACCCCCACACCTCACGCACCCCGACGCGATGGATACATCCGCTCGAGCCCGGGCACGAGGAGGAGAAGTCGACGACAGCGCAGTCGCAGTAGCCGGATCTAAAGAAGTGAGCCCAAACCACCCAGGGTTCCGGCAATATATACAACAAAACCCAAGAAGACGATATGTACCCAGGGGAGGGTATATTCAGCAACAGGGGAGACAACCTCGTGACACCAGGGGAGTACAGTGTTATAATTGTCAGCGATACGGACATTTCAGTCGCGACTGTACACAGCCCCGGAAGCAACGACAAAATCAACCACCACCAGTTCAAGCCCGCGCCACCGCCAACTTAATGCCACAACAGGAAGTGGCGCAAGTACTTCAAACGATCGCCAACAAAAGCAATGAAACCCAAGAATTGGTGATGAAGGGAATCTGGGAGCGGGAGGATTTTTCAAACGCCTGAACCCGGCGGCCTGGGTGAGGGCAATACATTCTCGTGATGTTGTAATAGTAACTACGCGTTTCCGATCTATGCATATCCCAATTTCGACTTGCACACATCACGCTATGGCCGACGTACAAGCACTGGTGGACAGTGGAGCCACCGACTGCTTCATGAACCACAAATTCGCAAACAGAACGGGGCTGGGACTGGTTTCCCTGAAAAAGCCACGAAAAATATGGAATATTGACAATACGGAAAACAAAGGGGGGTCCATCACTCATTACGTGGACCTCGATGTACGCACTAAAGGGATTCACAAGGAAATGAGATTCCTTATCACGGATATTGGGAATGAAGACGTGGTATTAGGATACCCGTGGCTGGCCACATTTGAACCAAAATTCACGTGGAAGTACGCCACCATCCACGAAGACATGCTGCCTGTGGTACTCCGGTCTGTGAATCCCCAAATAATACGTCAACCAGTCATTGGCGCCATCATCGCAGAACCACTCCCTGCTCAAGAAAAAGACGTGATCGTTCAACAACTCAAGGAGCAATGCACCATCCGCACGACGGCAACGGAACTCGCCATCAACGCAAAGCAATACACCAAGGCTGCAGCCCTACCACCACAATATACACAATATGCGGCACTCTTTAGCGAAGAGGAATCACGATGATTTCCCCCGAAGAGGGTTTGGGACCACGCCATCGATCTAAAGCCAAATGCGCCAGCAGCCTTGGACTGCAAGGTGTATCCTCTTACGCGACAGGAGGACGAAGCACTTCAAACATTCATCACAGACGAACTAAAGAAGGGGTATATACGACCCTCCAAATCGCCTTACGCATCCCCTTTCTTCTTTGTCAAGAAGAAAGATGGTAAACTCCGACCCGTACAAGATTATCGAAAACTGAATGATGTAACGGTGCGGAACCAATACCCTCTCCCACTCATTACCGATCTCATCACGGACCTGAGTAACGCGGAGATCTACACAAAGCTCGACATCCGCTGGGGTTACAACAATGTTCGCATCAAAGAAGGGGATGAAGAAAAAGCAGCCTTTAAAACGTGCTATGGACTCTTTGAACCCACAGTCATGTACTTCGGGCTAACCAATTCTCCGGCTACGTTCCAGACTATGATGAACTTCATCTATCACGACACCATTCTTAAACACGAAACACGCGGCACCACAATTCGCGTCTACATGGATGACATTGGCATCGCATCCCGCTCCGGACTTGACGGCCATGTGGACGCAGTCCGCGACGTCTTACAAGTCACCAAAGATCATGACCTCTATTTCAAACTCGAGAAATGCCTATTCCACACGCCCACGATGGATTACCTGGGGGTAATCCTTGAAAAGGGGGTAACACGTATGGACCCTACGAAAATCGCGGGCATCCGTGATTGGCCTACCCCTAAAACCGTTAAGGACGTCCGCTCTTTTCTCGGTTTCTGCAATTTTTATCGCGCATTTATTAAAGGTTTCGCACACCATGCACGCCCTTTGAACACACTCACAAGGAAAGGGGAAGCATGGAAGTGGGGGCAAGATCAACAAGTAGCGTTTGACACGCTTAAAGCGCGAGTGACGCAGGAACCTATACTGGCGCACCCGGTACTAACGGATCAGTTCGAGCTGGAAGTAGATGCCTCAGGATATGCCATAGGAGGGGTCCTCCTACAACGGAAGCAAGACGGCAAGAAACACCCAATTGGATACTATTCGAAGACGCTAGATCCGGCTCAACGTAACTACCACGTATACGATCTCGAACTATTGGCAATAGTGGAAGCGCTTAGGCACTGGAAACCCCTATTAGCGGGTTCCCCACACGACATCATCGTTCATTCAGATCACGCAAACCTGCTATACTGGAGAAGCCCCCAGAACATTAACAGGCGGATAGCAAGGGAAGTAGTTGAATTATCCGAGTACCCAATCAAAATAAAGCACGTAGCAGGACGAGCAAATGGACGTGCGGACGCACTGTCAAGACGTAGTGATTACGACACCGGAAACGGCGATAATCAGGGTGTAGTGGTACTCCCGGACCACATGTTCCTCCGAATGACGGGCACGACATCTGTCGAAGCTGTGGAGGCAACCCAACAGGCACAAGACGAGACACAGATACAACAGTGGATCAATGCACACAGATTAATGAAAATAGACGGGGTATGGTATAAGGAGGGCCGACGCATTGTTACTGGGGGAGTACCCGAAAAACGCGCAATCATTGACGCTCACCACTCTCCCCCAGTGTACGGACACCCAGGCATGACAAAAACCGGCATGCTGGTGGCAAGACGATACTTTTGGCCAGGAATGACTAAAGACATGGTGGAATACGTCAAGGGATGCGTGGAATGCCAGTGAAACAAGACCAACACACGACCCATTCGCGCCCCTCTCTCCCCTATATTCCCAAGGGAAGATGTGAAGCCGTTTGAAACAGTGGCCATGGACTTCATCGTTAAGTTGCCATCATCTGGAGGATATGACTCTATACCCACGGTCACCGACCACGACTGTACCAAAGCGGCGGTGTTCATACCGTGTACTGAAGATATCACTGCAGAAGAGACCGCTCAACTGTATGCCAAAAACGTATTCGCACGATACGGACTCCCGTCGAAGATCATCTCGGATCGCGACCCACAATTCGCTTCAAAATTTGCAAGGGAATTATGTAGGCAACTGGGGATCGAACAGAATATCTCATCGGCATACCACCCTCGGACGGACGGACAATCAGAAAGGACAAATCAGTGGCTGGAACAATATCTGCGATTCCAAGTCGATTACCATCAGAAGGACTGGCTCCACTATTTGTCACTAGCGGAATTCGTGCATAACTCGTGGCCTCATGAGATAACAAGGAAGTCCCCTTTCAAACTTCTCATGGGATACCACCCTCGCGCTGATTGGATGGATAAGCCATCCCTCATACCTCAGATAACGACACGAATGGAGCAATTGAAAGAAGCACGACGGGAAGCGCAGTTGTTGATAACGAAGGCCCAGACCTTGTGGGTCAAACACAAAGATATGCCCAAATTCAAGGTCAACGACCAAGTATGGCTAGATGGGCGCAATCTCAAGACAAATCAGCCGAGCGCAAAACTGGCGGCAAAAAGGCACGGGCCTTTTATGGTAGACCAGGTGATGTCGCCATACTCTTATCGCCTGAAATTACCGGCTCAGTGGAAGATCCATCCGGTTTTCCACATCGATCTTCTCACACCTTATCGTGAGACTACCATTCATGGACCAAATTTCACACGTCCGCCACCGGATCTTATGGAAGGAGAAGAAGAATACGAGGTCGAGAAGATTCTAGACACTCGGCTATTCGGCAGAAGACGTACACGACAATATTTGGTCAAGTGGCTTGGATATCCCGACTCAGAGAACCAGTGGGTCAACCAAGCTGATATCTTTGCCGAAGACAAGATAAGGGAGTTTGAACAATCAAACTCCGACGCAAGGAGGTACTTAAGGATCGCCAACACTGCTGAGTCGCTTCATTCCCCTCCACTTCATAAACACTCCTCTCACTACCACACTCCCATGGACTTTTCGTACTATGCCACTAAAACCGCTGAGGAAGTATTCTCTGCCGAGCTACTGGAGGGACTCATCACCCTTCCAGAGGCCCGACGACGACTCCGGCAGGTCCACGAAACCGGCAACACCGCCGCCCTTGGATGGGAAGCAATCGATGACGGAAACGACAACAGCAACAACGACAACGAAGACCACAGCGCCGGAGAAGGAGCCGCTGTGGTCCATGCAATTGCAGAAGACGAGGGTACAGTGGTTGCCCCGATTACCAGAGACGAACTTGCCGCTGTGGAGCGCGCCTTCCCCGGGCCTGCGCAGGCAACACTGTCCGAAAGTGCACTACAGCCCCAGCTGCTTACAGTGCGGAACATTCATGACGAGGAGGAGCATCGCCCTGGATCTTATGAGAACCCTCTCATCGTGGGAGAAGATACGAGTGACTCCAAGCCCGTACCAGTACGACTCCGCCTTCAAGCCGACCGTGAAGAAGCCAGCGGAGCTCTGGTGGCACACGGCACAAGCATGGACGAAAGAGCAACTCGACGCCACAGGCGCCGCGAGGCGCGAGAAGCTGCTGAAGAGGCGCGCCGAAATAAAGCGGCTGCGCGAGTTACAGCTCAAGAATTCGGGACGGTAGATCGGGAAACGGACCTCTACCCAGCTGAGCATCCTCATATCACGTACGGACGATTCGAGCACTTACCCGATGACACGCCGTTCGCTGCCACTACCGAGGGGGATCCCATCATGCGCAATAAATGGCGGGAACCCACAGAAGACCCACTCAAGCAGCCGTTCGAGGCGAAAGTACCAATGGGATGGACGCGTAATGCAGGGAGTGACTACATTCCCGCTCCCCTCACCATTCAAGGAGTTACCAGACCAGCGCTCTGGTACCAGTTCATCGAAAGCGACGACCCTATCATCCTAATGGGTACCGACCGTACCGACCGGGTGTACGTATCTCCGTTCTATGCCAGCCTGAGGGCTGTATTCCCGAGGCCACCCAAATACACCGAAGAAGAGTTGAAGAAGATCGAGTGGGGCCACCCCAGACAGCCGGTGATGGACCAGTGCCTTCAGGCACTTAAAGATAAGTCCATCATTGCCGAAGTACGCCGGTACCGGGCGCTGACGCAAGATCAGCAGCGCCTCGAGCAACGAATTCGCGAGCTTGAAGCAGGCATCGCGGTTCTGTATGGACGGAGGTCGCTATGCGCTGCCCGTCTCCACAGAGCCGACGCCCTCGCGCGCTTGGAAAGAGAATGACGGCAACTCGGAGACCCGGAGATACTCTGGGAGCGACTCGACCACACAGAATACTGACGCGAACGAGGCTACTAGGATGTGGGCATCCCTCCTGAAAAGGGGGTGATGTTACGATACGGAATCCCAGGTAGCTTGTATCCCCGGACCGACGGCATGTGATAACGGTATGTGACTCATAGATAACGGCTCCGATAACCCAGTACTGTACGATAAGCAATGAGGATGTGATTGGTTCCTATTGTATGACTCGGATGGACACTTACGATAACCATACTATACGTGATTGGTTACCTACCTTTCAAGAGGCGCTTCAAAGCCCTCGTGTATATGTATATAAGGTTAGCCAAGCTGCGCCATAGTCTGCAGCTTGGTCTTCTTGAATCTATTCTGCCTTCTTTCCTCTTATCCTCTTCATCGGTTTCAGTCTTGTGCTCCTCTTGATAGGAGTTTGCCTCGTCATTATCGCCTTTGAGTCAGTATTGCCTTACGAGTAGGGCTTGCTGTTATACTCCCACGATCGCGTGCCACGAGGGCCGTCATATCGCTAAGTCACCAATCAGTTGTGTCGCCTATCTTGTTGCTCAAGTCGAGCCACGTGCCAATAGACACGTAACACTCTACCCCTTATCATGGATCTAATCACAGACCTGAGCAATGTGGATATCTATACAAAGCTCGACGTCCGCTGGGGCTACAATAATGTCCACATCAAAGAGGGTGATGAGGAAAAAGCCACGTTTAAGACACGTTACGGACTTTTCAAGCCTACGGTTATGTATTTCGGTCTCACTAACTCCCCCGCTACCTTCCAAATGATGATGAATTTCATCTTTCGTGACACAATCCTCAAACACAACTCACTGGGTACTATGATCCACGTATACATGGATGACATTGGCATTGCCTCTCGAATGGGTCTTAAGGGCCACATTGCCGTGGTACAGGACGTCCTACAGGTAGCCGCTGACCACGACCTCTATTTCAAACTCGAAAAGTGCCTCTTCCACACTCCCGCGATGGATTACCTGGGGGTAATCCTTGAGAAGGGGGTGACTCGCATGGACCCTGCAAAAATCACAGGCATTTGGGATTGGCCCGTCCCAAAAACTGTTAAGGACGTCTGCTCTTTTCTTGGGTTCCGCAATTTTTACTGAGCATTTATCAAAGGATTTGCACATCATGCACACCCCCTTAACGCCCTCACAAGAAAGGGGGAAATGTGGACATGGGGCCTAAGCCAACAAACAGTGTTTGACACCTTAAAAACACGTGTCACACAAGAACCGATACTTGCACACCCGGTATTAAAAGACCAATTCGAGCTCGAGGTAGACACATCCAGATACGCCATCGGTGGGGTCCTCCTACAACGAAAAGAGGACAACAAAAAACACCCGATTGGTTACTTCTCAAAAACCCTCGATCCAGCACAATGCAATTATCATGTCTACGACCTCGAACTGCTTGCAATAGTCAAGGCACTCAAACACTGGAAGCCTCTGTTGGCTGGATCACCGCACGATATCATCATCCACTCCAATCACGCGAACCTCTTATATTGGCAAAGCCCTCAAAATATCAATAGGCGAATTGCTAGGGAAGTAGTTGAGCTCTCCGAATACCCGATCAAAATTAAGCACGTTGCAGGGCGGGCTAACAGGCGTGCCAACGCCCTCTCACGAAGGAGCAACTATGACACAGGAGACAATGACAATCAGAACGTGGTGGTCCTTCCAGACCACATGTTCATACGAGCAACAGACACCACTACGGTGGAACTAGCAAATGAGGAGTATCCGCAGGATGAAGCACAAATACAACACTGGATCAACGCTCACCGACTCATGAAAGCAGAAGGGGTGTGGTATAAGGAAGGCCGACGCATTATCACCGGGGGAGTACTCGAAAAACGTGCAATCATCGATGCTCACCATTCCTCCCCAGTATATGGACATCCAGGCATGACCAAGATGGGCATGCTTGTGGCATGGCATTACTTCTGGCCAGGGATGACCAAGGACATTGTGGAATACGTCAAGGGGTGTGCAGAATGTCAACGAAATAAGGTCAATATGCGACCAACACGTGCACCTCTCCAACCAATATTCCCCAAGCCCAAAGCGAAGCCGTTTGAAGTAATAGCAATGGACTTCATCGTAAAACTTCCATCATCAGGAGGGTATGACTCCATTTTAACAGTTACAGACCACAACTGTACGAAGGTGGCCGTATTCATACCCTGTTGCGAGGACATATTGGCGGAAGAAACTGCCCAGCTATACGCTAAGCATGTCTTTGCCCGCTACGGACTCCCTACTAAAATCATATTGGATAGAGATCCCCGGTTTGCGTCCCGATTCATGAGGGAGCTATGCCGACAGCTGGGGATCGAACAAAATATTTCATCAGCGTATCACCCGAGAACGGATGGCCAGTCGGAACAGACCAATCAGTGGCTCGAGCAATATCTGCGCTTCCAGGTGGACTATCATCAGAAGGACTGGCTTCACTACCTGCCACTGGCAGAATTTGCGCATAACTCGTAGCCCCACGAGATAACAAGGAAGTCTCCATTTGAGCTCCTCATGGGATACCACCCCCACGCTGATTGGATGGATAAGCCATCCCCTATTTCACAGATAATGACACACATGGAGCAGCTTAAAGAAGCTAGACAAGAAGCGCAGTCGCTGATAACCAAGGCCCAGACCCTATGGGTCAAACACAAAGATATGCCCAAGTTCAAGGAAGGGGACCAAGTATGGTTAGATGGGCACAATCTCAAGACAAGTCAACCCAGCGCCAAGCTTGCAGCCAAACGGCATGGCCCTTTTAAGGTCAACCAGGTGATGTCTCCTTACTCTTATCACCTGGAACTACCGGTTCAATGGAAGATCCACCCGGTGTTTCATATCAACCTTTTTACGCCTTATCGAGAAACCGCCATACATGGACCAAATTTCACGTGCCCACCATCAGAACTTGTAGAAGGAGAAGAGGAATACAAAGTCGAGAAGATTCTAGACACTCAGCTGTTCGGCAGAAGATGCACACGGCAGTACCTGGTCAAATGGCTTGGATACCCAGACTCAGAGAACCAGTGGGTCAACAAGGCCGATATCTTTGCCGAGGACAAGATAAGGGAGTTTGAACAGTCAAACTCCGACATGAGGACATACTTAAGGGCCACCAGAATTGCTGAGTCACCTCACCCCTCATCTCCCTCTCATCCTTTACACTCATCACCACATTCCATGGACTTCGCTTACTATGCCACTAAAACTGCTGAAGAAGTGTTCTCTGCCGAGTTATTGGAGGGACTCATCACCCTCCTGGATGCTCGACGACGACTCCAATGGGTCCATGAAACTGGCAACACCGCCACCCTCGGATGGGAAGCCATCAACAACGACAATGATGACCACAGCACGGGAGGAGGAGCCGCTGTGGTCCATGCAGCTGCAGAAGACGAGGGTATGGTGGTTGCCCCAATTACCAGGGACGAACTTGCCGCTGTGGAGTGCGCCTTCCCTGGCCCTGCGCAGGCAACACTGTCCGAAGACGCACTACAGCCCAGGCTGCTTACAGTGCGGAACGTTCCTGACACGGAGGAGCATCGCAGTGGAACTCGCAACAACCCTCTCATTGTGGGAGAAGATACGAGCGACACTGAGCCCGTACTGGTACGACTCTGCCTTCAAGGCAACGGTGAAGAGGCCAGCAGAGCTCTGGTGGTACACCGTGCAAGCATGGACCAATGAGCAGCTCAACACCACGCATGCCGCATGGAGAGAGAAGCTGCTGAAGAGGTGTGCCAAGATCAAACGAATGCGCAAATCCAGGATCAAGAATTCGGACACGTTGATCGGGAAACCGATCTTTACCCAGCTGAGCACCCCCATATTACCTATGGACAATACGAACACTTACCTGATGACACCCCTCACGCCTCCACCACCGATGAAGAGCCCATCATGCGACACAAGTATCGAGAGGTTGTAGATGACCCCCTCAAGCAGCTGTTCGATGCCAAGACCCCAGTAGGATGGACTCGAAATGCAGGGAGAGACTACATACCCTGCCCGCTCACCATCCAGGGGGTCAGTCACCCCGCTCTCTGGTACCAAGTCATTGAGAGCGACGATCCCCTTATCTTGATGGGGACTGACCGAACAGACCGCGTGTACGCATCTCCATTCTACGCCACACCGAGACCAGCACTCCCCCGACCCCCAAAGTATACCGAAGACGAGTTGAAGACCCTGGAGTGGGGGTATCGGAGGCAGCCAGTGATAGACCAGTGTCTGTGGGCACTATCAGATAAGTCCATCCCTGCCAAAGTCCGACAATACTGAGCGCTGACACAAGATCAGCAGCGCTTGGAACAACATGTGAAGGAGCTCAAGACAGGTATCGCAGTCCTATACAGACGACGATCGTTGTGCACAGCCCGTCTTCACCGTGCTGACGCTCTCGCGCGCCTCGAACGCGAACAACGACAGCTCGGCGATCCCGAGATCCTTTGGGAACAACCAGACCAACAAGAATTTCACTGAAGCCGAGGATATTAGGATGTGGGCATCCTCCTTGAAAAGGGGGTGATGTTATGACGTGGGATTCCGGGTAGCTTGTATCCCCAGACTGGCAACATGTGATAGTGGTATGTGACTCACAGATAACGGCTCGATAACCCCCAGTACTGTATGATAAGGACGAGGTATGTGATTGGCTTATCACTGTACGATATCTATGACTTGGACGGACTATTACGATAACCATACTATACGTGATTGGTTACTTACCATTCAAGAGGCACTTTAAAGCCCTCGCGTATATGTATATAAGGTTAGCCAAGCTGCGCCATAGTCTGCAGCTTGGTCTTCTTAAATCTACTCTGCCTTCTTCGATCTTATCCTTCTTCATTGGTCTAAGTCTTGCACTCCTCCTGTCAGGAGTCTGCCTTATCGTTTTCATACTTGAGTCAGTATTGTCCCACGAATAGAGCTTACTGTTATACTCTCGCGATCACGTGCCACAAGGGCCATCATATCGCTAAGTCATTTCCCAGTAGTGTCGCCGATACTTGCTCAAGTCAAGCCGCGTGCCAGTAGACACGTAACAACTGGGCCAGGAATGTTGTTGATGGCATGATAATACGCGTTTTCCTGTGAATTATATCTAGTATGTAGACCTGAAAGTATGGTGATAAGCACTTACACGTCCGGTATCACTGAGGCATATTGTGTGCACATCGCCACTTGTGTCACCAGCCATAAGAGTGTACCCAAAGCAAGACCGCCAAAGCAGTGCTGCTACAGGCGCTTTAACCTGGAACCAACAAAGCTCCCGGCCACTGCCATTATCCTTGAAGATGATAACAAGGCCATCATCAGCCCCACTCGCAAACAAGGCCCCGTCATGCAAAAAAGCCAGTGCGTTGATGGAATCTCCATGCTTGACAAGAGTCCTCTTCAATAGGTATTGACCCATGACCGGTCTAGAGGGGCAACACTGGCAAGGAGCAGAGTATTAGGGTTGCCTTATTACCTGCCTTCCTTACTACCCAGGTGAACCTCGCGGTAGGGGTGACTGACCCAGTGATGAACCTCATTGTATCACTGGATTCGGACGCACTAGGTCCAGGAACTAGTCTGACAAGATGACTTGTAAATTGGTAAAAAACAAACAAACAAACAAACAAACAAACAAATATTTCCACATGACAGCAAGAACTTAATATTGTCATTGCCCTATGATGCTATTGTCCTCTTCGACATTCGTTCCAAAAGGGGCTTGATCTGCGCACATCGATGGCGATCAGATAGAGCAGATACGTTTGTGATGCGCCACTATATTACTGTCTCCTGGTCCTGGTCAAGATGCGCTTGAGACCAAGAGATGGCAGGTGTGGCGCGGAAAATCTAAGCCCTTATTAGACCTTATTCTTTCCTTATTCTTCGTCACCGGGCCTGAGGCCTGAGCACTGAGTGCCCCACCAAATATTATAGCCCCATAATGCATAACTCCTTATGTGGCCGAACAATGGCACTTTGATCAACTTGAAGGTGACAGTCACCACATACTTATGCACTGAAAGATCAATTTACTGTATATCATTTCGATGCCAAACTGAATTGTTTGATCAACAATGACCACAGCATGCTAAGTTACTGTATATCTGGGTAGAAAAAAAAATAAGTTTGCTCAACTACAAGCGAAAGACAACAGTATTAAGATATGCCACACGTTCCATGCCATTATCGTGTACAGAGTGATATTCCACCATCGACCTCATCAAGCCCCATCACAACACCACGAATCAGATGATGAAACACAAGAGCAGTGCCAAAAAAGAGTACTCGGGTCCGAGTCGGCGATGGAGCATGACAGGGAGATAGTGTCGATTAATTGAGCAATCAACAGATCACTGGCCTCTTTGCAGTCGCTTTTGCTTTCCTCTGGTAGGGTAGAGCTAATTCATCGGCGCGAGTCTCCTGAGGCTTGCAGGAGCAAATTGCCGCTCCACGTATAGCATGTATTTATCTTCTGAATGAATCGGATCAAGTCAGCAAGTTAGTGATTTACAATTTCATTGGAAGGGTAAATAACGACCTACGAGTTGCCGAATAGGCAAAGGGGGTAGTCCCTGTAACACGAGTATGCGCGGTGCAGGGACCAAGCTCCCCTGAGCTTTTAGCAACCTGGATGGGGCTTGTAGCTCATGGGTCCAGAGCGGCTTTGGGCAGAGGTGGTAAGTAGGACATCTGACAAGGGAAAAAAGCGGAACTAAGTGGTGCTCACTGTGACCTCCCTCCCCTCCCTCACTTCTGCTGCTCGGGGGCAGGTCTCCAACTGCCCGCCGGATTGACCGCCTATAAGACGGCACGGCCTGCGAGTTGCCAAGTAGGCAGAGGGGGCAGTCCCTAAGCATGGGGACGCATGGCACAAAGGCCAGCTCCCCTGAGCTTTTAGCGACCTGGAGAGGGCTCGCGGCTCAGGGGTCCATGGGCCAGGAGGCCAGAGAGGGACATTGGGCGGAGGTGGTAAGGAGATCGGACAAAGAAAGAAGCTGAATAGGTCATGTCCACTGTGACCTCCCCCCCTCCCTTGCTTCCGCTGCTTGGGGACAGGTCTCCAACTGCCCGCCGGATTGACCACCTATAAGACAGCGCGGCCTGTGAGTTGCCAAGTAGGCAGAGGGGGCAGTCCCTAAGCATGGGAACGCATGGCACAAATGCCAGCTCCCCTGAGCTTTTAGCGACCCAGAGAGGGCTCGTGGCTCAGGGGTCCATGGGCCAAGAGGCCAGAGAGGGATGTTGGGCGGAGGCGGTAAGAAGACTGGACAAAGGAGGAAGCTGAGCCTAAGGTCGCGTCCACTGTGACCTCCCCCCCTCCCTCACTTCCGCTGCTCAGGGGCAGGTCTTCAACTGCCCACCAGATTGACTGCCTATAAGACGGCGTGGCCTGCGAGTTGCCGAATAGGCAGAGGGGCAGACCCTGTAACACGGGTACGCACAGCACAAGGCCAGCTCCCCTGAGCTTTTAGTGGCCTGGAGGGGGCTCACAGCTCAGAGGCCCGTGGGCCAAGAGACCAGGAGGGACATTGGGCGGGAGGGACACAGAAGGATAAGAGTAACTTAAGGTAGACATGAGACATAAGAGTATCGAGGGACAGCCCACCAACATTTGGGTGTATAACAAGAGCATTTGAATCTCTGCTCAGACAGTGTGGCAAATTTCGTCGTCTGCTGTTTCCGCGCGTAATATGTTGCATACTAGTCTAAGCCACAATTTTTCAAGCTACTGTGTGTTTTGATGTATGGAGATGCATCATTTTGCGTCTGTAACTAGTGTATATTATTAAATGACTATTCAAACACAGCACCCAACCAAGAACTAAAATGCATCTCATGGTCCCCACAACCAGGGATTTGTGAACGAAGTACATTTTGGGCTGGCACATTATAAAATGAACTCCATTGATCCAGCTTGTTTAATAACACTGTCCAGGTGTCAGGGGATTTTTCCACCAGTTTGAGGTACTTTGGACTAACTCCAGAGCACACATAGTTGTAAGACGTGAACAGTGGGTGTCCGTCGTCAAGGCGCGCTGTGCCCTCTGATGGGTTGTTGTACGTCATTTGAGTGACACCACCGGGGCCGGAGAGGGAAAACAGTAAGCGGATGATCGGAATGGGAAACTGCCCATCCACCTTATCGGAATTGCCAAGCAGCCCACATTTGAAGGGGTCCATTTTTCTGAATATGCTGGCATCATCGGATCGAGAGGCGTTCAAATCGTTCTTGACTTGAACGATTATGAAACCGATGTTCTTAACTTCGAGGTCGAGGCTGTCGTACAGGTAGGGGTACATGGCGTCAAATCTGGGTTGGCAGTTAGCGCCCAAAGTGGCCACACCACATGCCATGAAATAGAGGAGAAAGCGATGTGCCAGAAGTCTCTGTGCCTGGGGTTTAAGGACATGATTAAAGTGCATCGTTGCTTTTTTAAACGCCTCCCCAAATGGTTGTAGTTGCGACTCTGTGTGACAGAGTGATGGAAAGTGGCCAGACATCGAAGCGAACATTGAAGTAGAAAACAAATGTGAGAACAGGTGTGCGACCAAGAAGTATTGGCAAAATTGTTCTCTAGTGTTTCGAGGTTGTGTTGCAGACACGACTTTGTCACGGGCCCAAGCAAAGAAAGCGGCCACCAATAATTCTCTGTGGTCACCTTGGTTGATGCTGAACCCCTTCAGAACCAACGTAAGGGCATGAGCCAAGTCGAAATGGTCAGATGACATGATAAAGGACGCTGCTTCCAAGAGGATGGGCTCAGACGACACGATGCTGTGCAAAGATTTGATTCCTTTTCCAACTACCACGCAGACACGCATGTGGTTTGCGATCTGCTCATGCATAGTTCGCATGGCGTCGAAAGGGCTTTCCAAATCGTATAGGTAATGTGGTGTGTTGATATTGAGCGCTAAGCACTGCAACAACACGGCATAAGTCTGAGGGTTGGTGAGCGATTCATTTCCCAAGTTCCTGCACAGTAGCTTCTGAACGGCAAAGTTGAGTAGGGACTGACAGACTTCCTCATCGCCATGGTCATAATGTGTTCCCCATCTAGAAGGTATGAGGAACTGCCAGAGCACAACATGATGTGACTCACAGTGGCCTTCCCATGTGCACAACACACTCCGGCGAAACGATGTGGTCAAGAGTTTTCCATTGATCTAAAATCCTCTGACTTTGCATGAGCTGGTCAAACCCGAGGTGGATGTAAGGGCGGGGTGTTGTGAGTGTACTGTCATTGATACAATTGGAAGCGTCTTGACCACATGGCTGACCAAATTGCATGATCTTGCCAGTGGTGGAAAGAAAGAAAGAAAAGAGCGGGTCCAATGAAACTGAGTTAAATATGCGTTGAAGCACAACAAAGTGAGATTCCTGTCTGTCGTCGAAGGATTCCACGAGTGTGTGAGCTTCATCAAACGCGATGAAGACGTCAACACATTGATTGTCATTTTTGGGACAAACACACATGTGACTCTTGGGATTGGTCCTGAAGTAGATGCAATGATTAGACAGGTTTTCCTCACCAGAATTGAGCACCGTTCAAAGCTCTAGCAGTGCTTCCACTAATTCAGCACTCTTAAGCTCGCCACCTTTTTTGCTTTTCTTTTTTTTTTGAAAAATAGGTTAGTAGGAACAAAAAGATCGAAGAATCCATGGCGTACCTGTTGAGCCAGTAGAATCACACTATCGTAAAAAGCAGTCCTGTTCTTCCCAGTAGAGTGCATTGATTGGTCCTTCGACATATAGGCCCGGAGTTTTTGTATCCAGGTCAGATTTAGTACGACCCATGTCTCTAAGGATCTCCTTGGTCTTGATGAACAACGTGAGAAGGAAGTACTGCAAGAGGGATGTGACCAACGAATGCGAGACTACTTGACTATCTGTGAGAAAGTGACGAACTTGGGCATCAGCAGGGGGATAACCTATGAGAGGTTTGGTGGGCCATAGAAGCAATAGAACTAGAAGTGATAGGGCGCACCTCGATCCGTCAAAGCATGCAGGTTCAAAGGGATCAAAAAATAGCTCTTTGAAAATTTGTCTAGCAGGCGCAACTTTCCCATCCCAGATGACTGGAGAATGGAAAAGTAGCACCCGTAAACTGGTGGTTGTGAAGGCTTCGTAAGTTGTTCGACGATATGCTCTCGTAAGCCCTTAAGTGGAGACGGGTCGACAAAGTCTGCTGTCCAAGAATCTTCGATAGCTAATGACAATGAGGTGAGGTGCCACATCTGAGATCTGAGTGCTGGGACTTACCCTGATACTGTGACTCCGCAGAAGTATTCCATACTGGAGACTCGTCCGTAACTGCATGACATCACTAAACTGTTACAGGTATAATTGGGTTAAGCAGCCTTACACCCAGTTTGTGATGGTAAATCAGCCCAGAATACGCCTGAAAAACATTTGTGACTGAGGTTATCCGAAGATAAAAGTGCACACACCATGAGTGATCAAAGCGTGCATGTCATCCTTCTTGAAGCCCTGCACTAGCTTTCTCACCAATGGAAAGAAATCGCTGTGCCTTCGAACGATCTTCTCGAATTTATCCCTTGGGGTAAATCTGTAGACTAGTGTCTCATCATGATGTGATGCAATACTTGAATGAATGGCCGAATGAATCTCCATGAGGCACGAGTTGAGGAACTCATCAGTACTGTCGTGAGCTATTCCCGCTCGTCATAAGTCATTGCACATATGGTCGAGCTTTGCCTGGGGAGGGGATGATATTTCTTGCCTTGCGTACTTGGATTTGGGGGTGGGTAGAGACGAGTCGAAAGACCGCTTCATCGTGACAAGTCGATTCGATCACACACAATAGTCATTGCAAGTTGTTAAAATAGGTTTGGTGATGTTGTACACAAATTTCTCTGCCATTGTGCTGTATTTCTCCCACCGTACAAGAATTATACTCTGAACTTGCCAATCCATCTCAACTCGGTGTAACACGTGTGTCTGCACCTTCTCTACACCACCTGACTTACAACAAAGGATGTAATGAAATTTGACCTCTCACGGCATGAGACTTCCATATGCAGCTAGCACGAAGTCCACGACCGGCGTTAAGGCTAATGTTGTATAAAAGTGGAATATAGATAAAGTACCTACAGACAACGCATGCAAGTCATGTGCCAGAAGTCATAACAGCTGTGACAGAGAGAAGGTTGCGGACTTGTCATGTAAGGAGGGGAGATCCCATTTGATCGCGCATTGTCAATTGTGGTTGAAGGGAATTTAATTTTTTTTAAAAAAAGAAGGGACACGCCTTTATGGCCATTTTCATATCAATAGGCCTATTTCCGGAAAATTTAGTGCAGGGCTGAGTGAGCAGAAGTCAAGGATAACCAGTTATCTGAGATCTGATAGGAAAAAAATAAGGCTTATCTTTTTTTTTCATCACATTTCTCATCTTATCTTTTTTTTTTTCCATCACCCCACTCTCACACCTTCACAAAAAAATATGGTAAGTCTTGGTGAATATGCCAATGGGAGTTCCCAAAACTCAGCCCCATACTAAATTTTCCACAAATAGGCCTATCAATATGAAAACGGCTGTAATGTTAGCCAATCATGATCAATTGGGTTATCTTACAGTAATGCTGTATCCCTTTATGTCTCTACCCAGTTCCCATTTGTCCTCTGCCATTGTCCCCATAAAATAAAAGACTTATAAAATTCTTGTAAAGATCTGACACAGTTGTGTGAATTTGACCAAGGATTTGACAAAAATTATGTCTAAGCTGGTTTTTCTCATGGTTTTTTTTTTGCTAAAAGACCAGCAATATTTGTGGCAAAAAATATTATAATAAATTCCCAAAATAGGAAAGGAGGAGGAGAGGGAGAACAGAAAGGCTCCTGCAAAGGCACCCCTTAGTCCCACAACTTGCAGGGTTCAGACAAAGGGTGTTACAATATTCTTTTCTCACCTTATCTCAAGCCTCATTTCATTCTTCTGATTGTACATTCTGTTGGTGCCTCATTTGTGATACATTCCCATGTGTTTCAGGTCTCAACCCCTATCTTGCACCCTTCATTGTACGATAATGAAGGGCGATTTTACGATTCTTAGGACCTGCAGACATTATATGTGTCACGCGTGGTTCCGCGGAATTCACATGTACTTTTTAGTCTTGATACACCTTCATAGCTCACTAGGACCTGTATCCTAGGATCACGCCATATGTTTGCCCTATGCAAACATTGTGTAACTGTATTTAAACCCAGTACTACCTAGCTTGTATGGTAGATCTGACTTCTTGTGTAATACCACATCAGCTCTCATGAAATGACCTTTGACTTGCTTATTGCACTTGAGTCCTTGATCTCGCTCACCTTTGCGTTTGAGCCTAGTCTTTCCCCACTACAGTTGTCAAGTATCAGGAGCTCAATCAACTCTTGTGCATCCCTGTACTGAGTCTTAACTGACTCACTCTACCAAGTTACCTGACGACTGACTCAGAAGTACACATTGTACTTAATGCCCCTGTGGTGGCGTTACAAAGGGACAGGCTTGCTTACCATTCAGGGACAATCAGATAGTGACCCAAAGAGGCAAAAATCCAGAAAATCAGCCAATGAGGTTCAGTTTGGTTTGCTTCAATGTTGCTTCAACTGACCAGTAAGCACATTATAGTTTTCATCATTTGGATAAGGTACAACAAATACTTGCTTGAATACTTGCAATCTGGCAATAACAAATTGACTGATGTAGACTAGAACTTACACAACATCATGCCTATTGAGCATGCACTAACAGTACAGGCACAGTACTATAAGTCTTTATATAGAGATCCCAAGTGAGGGTGGGGTTGTAGAGGATGAGGGAAAAACTGCACCATCTCAGAGGACAAAGTAGGAGGCTTTCTTGGGAAACCAGAAGGGTCTTCTTCTTCACATATAGCAGAGGGACCCAATCCTCTTGCTTGTTTAGCTTGGCAACACAAGCATGAAACACCTCTTGGGGCCATGATGGAAGAGTGTGGCAATGGTGGTGGTCCCCATTAGCAGGTCTGGTTTCTTCATCCTGCTCACTGTCATCCTTGCCCTCATCACCACAATTGTCATCTTCTTCACTTATCCCTTGCTCTTGCCACTGCTGTTGTTTGTTACAATGTGAGTCTGAGCCTTGGGTAGTTTGTATCCCTGGACCAGACGCATGTGATAATGGTATCTGTGACTCTTACAATAACAGACTTGATAACCCCAGTCTTGTACGATACAGATATGGCTTGTGATTGGCTGCTGATGTACTCTTATCTGTGGCTTAGACTGACTCTTATGATTACCATACTGTACATGATTGGTTGTCCTGGTTCAAGAGGTGCTTTAAAGCCCTCACATATATGTACATAAGGTACCTGAGCTGTGCCCATAATCAGCAGCTTGGACTTCTTGAATCTACTCTGGGTGTTACGTTCAGCCAAACGTCTGCCTGACTGAGGCATGTAGTCCTTTGTATTTTGATAAAGAGGAAAGCCTTGTGTAAGTTGACCTGCTGGAATATAACTGTTGGTACATTGACGTCCTCCTTCAGACAGGAATTGAAGTCAATAATGGATAGTAAGAGAATCCCACTTTAGGACTGTAGTGGATGAGAGCACAAGCAATGGGAAAGCACCAAGGAACTAGGCTGATTGTCCAAGAAGTCAAAGCTACCGAATATAAGTGAAGGTAGCGCAGTACTTATACTACTATGATCAGTATTAGAACTCCTCTTGAATGTGAGACCAACATAAGGGAACCAATAAGGTATCAGCGATAAGGGTGAAACATAGAACAAGTCCATCAGAACAATACAGTCAGAAACTGATCCATGAGGCGATCATGAGACAACTATGAGGCGAAACACATGCCACAACCATCGAATAAGAAACCATAAGACCCGTCACCTGTCAGGGCCATCAAACACATGTCCGATCCTTCCACCATCTTTCAGAACCTTCTAGGCTTCATCACATGACTTGATCACATGACTACTAGTCTTCCAACATACACGTTGTTGTCGTCTTCATCCGATACCCAGTTGGCTAACATTCGCCGGACTCCTCCTTCTTCTCCTTCATCCGAAGAGTCTTCATCTATCCGCTCCCACATCATGTGCCATAACTCTTGCTTAGTCATGCCCCATGGCCTTGTCTTCACGGGTTGCACGGGCAGGTTTGTAACACTGGGTTTCTCTTCTCTAAATCCTCATCGTGCCTCTAAGTCTTGCACCCCTCTTATTAGGAGTCTGCCTTCTTGTTATCATCAATTGAGTCAGTATTGTCCCTTGAATAGGGCTTGCTGTTATACTCAAGTTCCAGTCACGTGCATCAAGGCTGTCATCTGGCATATCACTAAGTTGTCATTTGTAGTTGTCACCATATCTGTGCTCAAGTTGAGCCACATGCCAGTATGTTATGAAGCAGGGCTCCGGGTAGCTTGTATCCCCGGACTGGTAACATGTGATATTGGTATGTGACTCATATGATAACAGTTCTGAAAACCCCAGTTCTGTATGATAAGGTGATTGGTCACTATAATACAATAAGCGATGACTCAGATGGACACTTACGATAACTATACTATACATGATTGGTTATTTACCTTTCGAGAGGCACTTCAAAGCCCTCACATATATGTATATAAGGTTAGCTAAGCTGCACCATAGTCCACAGCTTGGTCTTCTTGAATCTACTCTGTCTTCGATCCTCCTGTCCTCCCTTATCAGCCTAAGTCTCGTGCTCCTCTTAGTAGGGGTCTGCCTTATCGTCATCATCCTCAAGTCAGTATTGTCCCTCACTTAGGGCTTACTGTTATACTCTCACAATCATGTGCCAAGAGGGCCATCATATCACTAAGTCATTTATCAGTAGTGTCGCCAATTACCTGCTCAAGTCGAGCCACATGCCAGTAGACACATAACACAGTAGACATGTAACATTGTTGTTGTTGTTGTCACCAACGTTCAATGGCTGGCTTAGGTCTTTGGATGGGACTATGCACATCACTTGTTGACCTTCACCATCTGCACCAGTGGTCTGAATGAAGCTTGTGGACAGAGGCCTGTCCTTGACCCTCCTGTAGAATATTGGTAATCCTCCAGACTTGAAATGCTGGGATGCCAGACCCAATAGAAAGGTGATTGAGCTTGAGAAAGGTGACTGAGCTTGGGAGGATGTCTGAGAACAATGGCATAGAGCTGCAATGGGAGCACAACCACAAAAAAAAAAGGTATAGAAGTGAGTTTGCCTTTGCGAAATCAACACATGGGGGACATGTCTCTTCAGAATTTATTTGTGTGATTACAAATTTCAGGCCCAGCCATGCAAATTAATTATCTGGACCTGCCAGATTTCTACAGGAAGTCACCTACTTACAGTACCTATATACAGTATTTTGGTAAAGAAGGTCAGTCCAGACTCAAGAATGAAATGGACAGCTGCAGGGATAGGGCTATTGTATTCCTTGATCCGAGGAGGTTGGGGCTTGCAGAGCCATGGGACACTGCTGTTCAAACTCCGATTAAACCCGACCGCAAGGGGCAAGCCATGTAATGCCGATTGCTGGGATGCATATTTCCATGTTGCAATGTCTGGCTACTAAGGTGTAGATTGAAGACCACACATGGTGGATACTGTGCGGGACTGGTACTTAATATGATGGTGGGAAATATGACTCCAACCACCTGGCTCGTTGGAGGCAGCAGCTTGGCAGCGCAATCGATATACGTGGGAGGCTTCTTGGAGCTCCCATGCTATGCCACCCAATAACGAGTAAGTGACGCCAATTGTTCTCAATTTGTGGCCCTGGTCTTATATGTTCACCTTATGCTCACCTAGGTATTCACCCCAATACTACACCCCATGCCAACCATATTACCACACATTCCAATAGTGTCGACAATAGTGTTTAATGTTTATGTAGGACTATATAACCTCAGAAACCTTGCACGTTAAGATTGCACTGGCAATCTTAGGGCTCTGCACCATCCATATATGGATAATTGTCACAGACGCGTATTATTTTCCCTATTTTTCTGTATTTTTATGGATTTATTTGGGCAAGATATAAACGGCCAAAGTACTTAAGTTTCTTATCATTAGATATGATAAGATGGTTAGTCACATGATGCCAACATGTGCAACTTTGGGTCACGTGATCGTGGGATACATCATGTGATGTTATTTGACTGTGTGACAGTCTTGCCATTCTTGGACTTCTATTGTTATAGATAACAATAGCACATGTGCTTGTTCTGATTGGCTAGAACTTTGTAGAACATTGTAGAACACATTACTAAAGTAGTATGACGTGTTGTATTAGGATTTACTCAGCAGATAAGAGGGACGCGTCATCAAGTAGTAATAGTCACTTACTGTGCATCAGTCAGCACAATAGATAAGGGCTAATAATAGATACGACGTGTCAGCGCATGAGTCATTACACTTACTAAAGTACTTAGTAATACAATGAGCGCAGTAGTATATAAACCCTGCTGTAGCGTCCTGAGTAGAACCAACTTGTCCTCTTGGTTTCTACTCAGGTGCGCATTCCTTTGTACTCTCTACTCTCTACCAATCTAACTTGTCCTCTTGGTTTCTACTCAGCCTGTCGCCGCGTGAACCCTAGCCTTAGACCTTGAATAAAGGTCTTAAGTTGTGCTTACTCTCCGCGTCGTCCACAGGTTCAGAGCGTGATTTATCTCTGCTCTAGGCTTGCGTATCCAACCTCGGCTCATTCATTTTATCAACCTTTTTGTGTCTTTCAAGTTGTAGCCAATTGGACTCCGCTACAATGATGTCTTCTTTGACCTCTTTCTCTAAGTTTCGCACATATTGACGATAGGAGAGCAATATATCTACTCTGTTGAGCCTGAGAGTCTCTGCTGAGGGACACTGCCCAAACAGCCCGCGTTTAGGGAGGTGCGAGGCGTCGCAATCGGTTGCCCAGGCCTCCGCGTGGTGCGAAACTTCATACCAATATCTGCAAGGTTCGATGATGCATCATTCTCGGATCGCTAAGGCCACGTGTAGATGCGATGCGCTAGGTAATGCAAAAAGTAGAATCGCTCCAGCTTGACGGTGATCGGCAGCGCAAGGGGTCATGCATGCCTTCACATGGTGCAAGACTTTGTATATCTGTCGGCTTCTGTCGGGAAAGTGTCGCACCAGGTTAGCTAAGAGCGCGCGCAGGTGTGGAACACGGAATGGGCTATACTGAGCCCTACTGAGAACTGAAGCTGAAGCGTGACTGGTCGTGACACTGCTCGACCATGGGGGTGTCCGAATATAGGGTCCGGCACAGTACTGTATAGATTTTTCTACACCCTTCACGACACTTTCATGCTATTATAACATCCCAATTATTAGTTCATTCGAATTTTGTGTGGAAAGCATAGACAACAAAATCCTGTGACAAAATTGACCTTACTCAATGCGACACTTCTTCCTGCGGGCCTGGCTATTAGCCCTACGACACGCCAGTGTGTGGCTGCAACGCTGTTGATTGCTCGCTGGACTGACCCGTTCAAGCTGTCGTGGTCATCCTCAAAATAGGCTGGGTGTTGCCCTCTCAGTTGTCAGGGCTATCCACCCAGGCCCCAGCATTATCAGTGCACATGAATGACATTCGCAACTAGTTTCGAGTCGTCAGATCTTTCCCCACTAGTACAAATGGAAACCAACCCTATCCATGGGAAGGATGTGGAGAACTTTGTACCCCCATACTTCCAATGGGGTCACCACTATATGGGAGATGACGCTGGAGTGGTCAATGACGATAGGCGCTCCAAGCGCCTGTTTGGATAAAAAGCCTCCCGCAAAGCCGAATTGTCTATAGGATTTGTTGACGTCGCTAGGCTCCAAACGGAGAGGTACATAAGGTCGGATGCACAGATAGATGGGCGGATGGTCTGGACCAGGGTCACTGACTTGGGAATGGAGAAAAATGTCAGTGATCTGCCCTGGTTCTGGATGAGCCAATGACTCGGATGCGTCTTTTTGGGGAAGTCTGAAAAGGATGTGACTATTGCGCATTCGACTTCCCATGGTTGAATACTGAACCCCTTGAAGGGAAAACCTGTCTAACAGCTTGACCCTTGGCGAGACCACATCTCCTTGAGAACCGCCGATATGATATTGTGTTGTTCTATGCTTCTGGTTTAAAAATTGCACCAGAAGGAGTACAGTATCAGCGAGGTTCGAGTCATGCAGTCATGTCTCATCAAAGGCAATATCTTGCTGCTGTGTCATATTGACCATATGGGCGAAGTGTGTTCCCCAGACGTCCTCAGCAAGGAAGGTTTCATAGGTTTTCGTAAGTTCGCCAACCCATTCATGCACTTCAGTATGGTCAGAGAGCAAGGCTTGCAACTTTGCCTCTCTTGCAGAGCTATGCATAAATGTCAATTTAAGGCTGCCTGATTGAGAACGTAGTGAGTGCCTAGTGCACGATATATCATAGTAAATCGGTCACAAACCAAGCTTCATATTATGATTTTGGGTCTGCATGGAGTGGATATATCGTTCGTAAGAGGCAGCTCCGTGAGTGTGTGCTGGCCCGAAACTCCTAAGGGTCTCGCCATAGTGCAGGGCCGCGTGGTGGATAGGCTTCACCTTCGCGAGCTTGTATAGTGATTTGAGACCAACCAAGTAGCGTTGAATGTAATGCTCATATCGCTCAATGTCCTGCTTAGAGACTGATCGTAGATTAGTAATCCAGGTGGCACAAACTAAGTCCATAAAATTCTGGAGTTTGTGTTTCTGGTCTTCAGGTGCGTCGTCCCTTCCCCAAAGTCTGATTAGAGTAATGGGTAGGTGGATGGTGCAGATAACCCTCCAGTTGTTTATGCTTAGTTTTCCGCGTGTCGCAGTACCCCAGTTATGAGGAATGTCCGTCACCCAGGAGGGGAGCTCAGTGAGGGCCATGTCTACCCAAACAGCCTCCATGATGTCCTTCCCAAGAATGGTGCCAGTAGTAGAACTGGTCTTTCCCTTCTGCACAGAATTCCCTGGCGAAATGGCATTTTCTTCCACCTGCTGAATATTGAATGAAGTTCTCACTGTGTGTTGCGCACGTACCCATGCAGCGGCGGCGGCGTACAGCTCGTCTTTTGTGCGAAGTTCATTAAGCTTGACCTGTCTCATGTGACAGTAATCGCGACAGACAAATTGAAGAATAATCCTTTTTGCTCACAACACAGTATTTTGGGCAGTTCGGTCAGAATGTTGCTTGATGCATTTATCAATGGCCATTTGTTCCTCCTCTGAGGGCTTTCTTTCTTCGCTCAGGCTGCACCTTGATGTCAACTAGAAGGAATCACATCGAGTAACTGTCTGGTAGCACGGATCACTCACGGTGTCATCTGTAGCGACGCTCCCCTCACGGATGCCCCATGACTCTGCATCGCTGACACTATGAACTATGGCAGCTGGTTGTGTAAGCTCCGTTGAACTTGAACGGACGACTGGGAGTTGGATCCTGTTGGGTGAGACTTTCTGACGCTGGTCTCAATGTGAGTATGCACCGTTATTATTATTATTTTACCTCGTTTGACGACCTACCCATTCTATAATAGCATCAGCTAGTTGCCCCTTATTACCTGCACAATGTAGATCGTTGTCCTCGCAGATGTGCCATAGGGTATCGTGAGCACAATGTCTTCCAGTAAGCTGTTCTTGTAGAACTCCTGGGTTCATTTCTGTGCATATAATGTTGTACCACTTCTCCATTTCAGGAGTTGATGGCTTAGCAACCTCTCTGGCAGCTTGTGACGCAATCCCGTCACCACCTGGAACAGTGGTGTCAATACCCCAGATCTGCCAAAGGTGAGTCTGGAAAAGCCCAGCGTCAAAGACATGCATAGGCTCTACGGCGGTAAAAAGGATGGGGTTCCAATAAGGTAGATCGAGAAGAGCAGACCATTGTATTCCATGATTTTTGAAGAGGGTCTCCTGCTCATCACTTGTTTGTGCGTCTCTCCATTTCCTCGCAAGCTGGAGATGCTTGCCAACGTCTCGCTCTGGCCAAGTAGATTTGTCAAGGTTTTCAATGTCTTGAATCTTCAGGTTGCAGAGCATGCAGAAATATGTTGCCATTGGACTCGTGAAGCCACCAACTTGCCGTGTGGCAAGCATATCCAAGACAATGGGTATCAAGATAGCCCGAACCCAACAACCTTGCCTATGCCTCGCCGTTCAAGAATACTAGATGCCAGGACCAAAGAACTCAAGTAAGACGTCAACGAGAAGTTTGATTGTGTGATTTACATCGGAGAGTGAAGGTTTTCTCGGCCCAGGGACGACTCCAGCAAGAAACATATTCTCGGGGTGGTTTCGCAAGTGGAGGGGTAAGTTAAGCAAAGTGAGCCAGATGGCTGTTGACAAGACAGTCTGCTTAGCTTCTTTCATGTGATAAGGGTTAAAACTGTCCATCGAGAATGAAAATGCCAGATGCGTCTTGTCTACAGGTCCTAGGAGGAACTGTTCGCCCTTTCTCAGAAGAATTGTTACGATTTCTTGCCTTGCGACGCACTGCTAAGGGGACTTCTTACCATTTTCCCTGAAGTTGACGCCATGCGTCCCTCTATCCATGGACTCTCATCTTTGTGACTCTTTCCCCTGTTTCATAAGACCTGTCTCGACTCCCGCACGCCATGTACGACATGAACAGCTTTATCTTTGTTTTCTTTATCATTGCTCCCCTCGACGTCACCCTTCATATGTCTGCCTTTATGGACAGCCTCGCCTCCTTATCCTTGACTTCCTTTCACACCTGACGTCCCTTGTGATCCCCTTCTTGATTGATAGGCATTGCGCCTTTACTATACAGTGATTGCTGCTTCTATGATACGTTCTGTGATGACCCATGACTGACTACTATACGCCATACATTGGCTGCCACTTGGTCCTCTGACTACCGCGTGTCACTGATAGTTGACCCAGACCCTTGTCTTATCTCTGACGCCATACGATACCTGTCGCGCCCATGTATTCCTCATGGCGCCATCTGTTTACCTACTATGTTGCCCTATTGTTGTCTCTTTGGGCTTGTACTAGTATATAGGTCGTAGTCGGACTGGCTTGTACAGCAGTTCTGACTTCTTGTGTAATACCACATCAGTACTCACGAACCCGTCCTTGACTTGCCTTTGCGCTTAAGTCCTTTGCTCGCCTTCGTGCCTGAGCTTCGCCTTCCCTGACTAAGGTCGATAAAGCTTTCAAAGCTAGAACGACTCTTATTCATCACCGGACTGAGTCCTAACCCGACTCGCTCTACCAGAACCCCTGACAGTTGACTTGAAGTACACGTCGTACTTAACGCCCCTGTGGTGGCGTTACAAGAATCCTGCACAAATGTTTTCCATCCCACATATCCTCCATGCGATCTTTGTGGGGTTTTTGAAAGGCTTTGAACACCTCCTCATTGATGGCAGGCCTCAAGAGTAGCCACCCTAGCCATTCCTTCAGATCTTGGGCCTCGTACTTGAACTGGGGAACGACACAAACATTGCCGTTGATCATGGTATTGTCGAATAAGGGCTCACCGCAAGCAGAACCTGAACAAACACGACAGTGTGTACAATGAGCTGGGGCAGACAAAACTTGCGGAACATGGATGTCGTCATTGGCATTTTCCACATGATTGGGAAACCTGCTGGAGAGAGTGGATGCCCTCCTCTTTTTGGTCGTGCCAACTGAATATGGATATAAAAAATGGCAAGTGGGGCAGCAGACGTAACTGTGAGTGATGGGATTGAGATTGTATAGTGTGAGAAGCCGCCGTGGATCTTTTGGGACTTCACTTGCCAATGGGAGAAGTGACGCTTGGCTCATCAAAATACTTCTTATGCCCACCAGCAGAACGGCCGTGCCACGGCGTGGGAGGCGATATAAAATATACATCACCAATGTTGTGATATATATAGCAAGTGTAGTTGGATTCTTCAGGTAATTCCTAAGGAAGTGAATTTCTGAGGAATCGTCAGCTGCGATGGCAGCATGCGAAGAAAACATACCTGTATTCACGACAGCGCCGTTGATACCGCGCCTACTCCGCTGACCCAACCACTCGGCCTCCTTCAATCAATTTATCCTGACAAGTTCCTGGAGAACTCGGTCTTCCACACCCTCCACCGCTTTGGTAGTCTCCATCGATTCCAAAGCGACTAAGATGTCACAAAGTCTGTTCTCATGTTCCAAGATAATGTGATTCCTGCGTGTTGGTTTGAGTGCATATAGGCCAACGTTAGGCCACATGAGTTGGTCAGGTATTTGACGTGTGTAGGGTCCATTCTTGATAGGGTCGTTGACAAAGTCTAGAGTGTCAACGTTTGGCATCCAAGTAGAGTGCGCCGAAAGCTCCGCATCCAGGGAAAAGAGAAATTCCGAGTCCACAAGTTCTGCATCAGACATCTGTGCCAGGTCTGAAAGACGATATGTGGGGAACCAAAAGGCTTGAGGCACAGTGGAGATGGCCCGTCAATGGGAAGAAAACTACTGAGTCCGTAGATCCGAGCCTTGAGCACTTAGCGCTGAGCATCTGTTGGGTCTTGCTGGTATAACAAAGATGTACTGACAATAAGCATGACAAGGGTTCCAAATCAAGTTAAGGACCAAGGATATACAAAAACCCCAGTGATGCCAAGAGCGAGTGAGCGAATCATTCCCTTGTGTCATGTCCAAGTTAGCACTTGTAATTTCAGTAATTGTCTCTGCGACATCGTGGAACTAATATCCTGTGGCAATAACCTAAAATCGTCATTGTCCTATGATACCATTGTCCTTTCCAGCTCTCCGACGTGAGTTCCCAAATGGGGCTTGACCTGCATGCACAGATGGTGATCAGATAGAGCAAATACGTGTATGATGCCCACTATATATGCTGTCTCCTGATCCTAGTCAAGACGTGCTTAAGCTGTGCTTGAGGTTAAGATCTCAAGAGATGGGAGGTGTGGCGTGGAAATCCCACTTATTCTTCCGCACCTAGGGCCTGAGGCCTGAGCACTGAGCGCCACCGAATATTGTAGCCATAGTGCATAATTCCTTGTGTTGAACGTTGAACGTTGAACAATGGCATTTTGGTCAACTTGAAGGTGACAGTCACCACATATGCTGCCACTAGGGGACCAATTAATATCATTTCAATGCCATCAAACTGAATCGTTTGATCAACGATGACCACAGCATGCTAAGTTACTGTATATCTGGATAGAAAAAAAAAATTAAGTTTGCTCGACTACAAGCGAAAGACAACAGTATTAAGATATGCCACACGTTCCATGCCATTATCGTGTACAGAGTGATATTCTACCATTGACCTCATCAAGCCCCATCACAACACCACGAATCAGACGATGAAACACAAGAGCAGTGCTGAAAAAGAGTACTCGGGTCTGAGTCAGCGATGGAGCATGACAGGGAGATAGGGTCGATTAATTGAGCAATCAACAGATCGCTGGCCTCTTTGCAGTCGCTTTTGCTTTCCTCTGGTAGGGTAGAGCTAATTCATCGGCACGAGTCTCCTGAGGCTTGCAGGAGCAAATTGCCACTCCACGTATAGTGTGCATTTATCTTCTGAATGAATCAGATCAAGTCAGCAAGTTAGTGATTTACAATTTTATTGGAAGGGTAAATAACGACCTACGAGTTGCCGAATAGGCAAAGGGGGTAGTCCCTGTAACACAAGTATGCGCGGTGCAGGGACCAAGCTCCCCTGAGCTTTTAGCAACCTGGATGGGGCTTGTAGCTCATGGGTCCAGAGCGGCTTTGGGCAGAGGTGGTAAGTAGGACATCTGACAAGGGAAAAAAGCGGAACTAAGTGGTGCCCACTGTGACCTCCCTCCCCTCCCTCACTTCCACTGCTTGGGGGCAGGTCTCCAACTGCCCGCCGGATTGACCGCCTATAAGACAACGCGGCCTGCGAGTTACCGAGTAGGCAGAGGGGGCAGTCCCTAAGCATGGGGACGCATGGCACAAAGGCCAGCTCCCCTGAGCTTTTAGCGACCTGGAGAGGGCTCACGGCTCAGGAGTCCATGGGCCAGGAGGCCAGAGAGGGACGTTGGGCAGAGGCAGTAAGGAGATTGGACAAAGAAAGAAGCTGAATAGGTCATGTCCACTGTGACCTCCCCCCCTCCCTTGCTTCCGCTGCTCGGGGACAGGTCTCCAACTGCCCGCCGGATTGACCACCTATAAGATGGCGTGGCCTGCGAGTTGCCAAGTAGGCAGAGGGGGCAGTCCCTAAGCATGGGAATGCATGGCACAAAGGCCAGCTCCCCTGAGCTTTTAGCAACCTGGAGAGGGCTCGTGGCTCAGGGGTCCATGGGCCAAGAGGCCAGAGAGGGATGTTGGGCAGAGGTGGTAAGAAGACTGGACAAAGGAGGAAGCTGAGCCTAAGGTCACGTCCACTGTGACCTCTCCCCCCTCCCTCGCTTCTGCTGCTTGGGGGTGGGTCTCCAACTGCCCGCCGGATTGACCGCCTATAAGACGGCGTGGCCTGCAAGTTGCCAATTAGGCAGAGGGGGCAGTCCCTATAACATGGAATGCATGGCACAAAGGCCAGCTCCCCTGAGCATTTAGCAACCTGGAGAGGGCTCGTGGCTCAGAGGCCCATGGGCCGGTAGGCCAGAGAGGGACGTTAAGCAGAGCTGATGCCAGAGAGGGACGTTGAGCAGAGCTGATGAAGGGAACCAGAGTAAGTAGACATGAGAGTAGCAAGTTGAGCTAGAAAGTAGCGGACACGTCAACAGTTCACATTCAAATCAGAGTCCGCTCTTATGTAATATGTCACAGGGTCATCCGAAAGTTGTCTTTTTTTGTCTCTGTTATTGTTGCGTGAGGACCACCAAGGCATCTGCAAATGCCTGTCAGCACACATGAAGCATCCCTTCAATGGGCCTTCATTCTATCACCCATTCAATGTGGCCTACATAAGCACCCTTTGTGTCCGATGTGTGTATGCTAAGGAGGATATCTTCTTGCGCAATAAAGATCTGCCACCACCGCTGATAATCCGTGGGTGATCCGGTGATGTTCATGTCGCATCTTTGCATTGTGGTGAGTACCTTTCCCACTTAGGTATATCGTCTTGCTCTCACTTTCTCTCATCGGGCCGTGTGCCAGTACAGCTCGGATAATTGCCAAATGATGGATAGGTACTTGGTGCACATCGGCGTACCTACTCTTTCATGCTGATTGACTAGGTCAGTGGACAGGATCTTGCCTCATGCAGCGGCAGCAGCATCATCATGGGGGCGACCGCGGTCGTGCTGGAGAGCCACATTACATATGCTGAGGGCGCCTCTGCCCCACAGACTTTGTTCCCAAATACTTCAAGTCGGTCGTTTTCCTCCTCGCTCCCCTATCTAGCCTTCATGCACACTAATCTTGTTTAACAGGAAGGGGGACATGCGGCCCCTGACATAGTTATTCAAGTTCTTGTGCAAGATCGCACGTTTCATGCCACAGTTCCACAGTGAATCGTCTGTGCTGCACCCACCCCGTGTTTGCTTTTGGTGGGCCTGCGTCCGTTGAGCATGCCAAGGGATCTGTCTCATTCATTTTTCTTGTGATGGGCGGCACTTGGTGAGTGCCTTCCTTCTCTCTACCGAGCATAGTGCACCTGTCGTTGATGGATGTACCTTTTGTGTTTATGTTTGCGAATTAGTTCGACATGTGCGCGATGAAGCCATGCGAGCTAGGGGGGCATGCGTGGGTTCAAAGTTGCCAACCTGTCACACTGGGTAACGTCAGCACAAACATGTACAAGACCACCCTTGTCATCAGGTAAAAGGCCGTGATCATCATGGACACATGGTTGATGGTGTCCCCAGATTCAGGCAGGGGCCGAGAACTTCGTAGTGATAGCTTGGTGCAGCGCTGCGTGAGGGGTGTCAAGCAGATACCCTGGATTGCAAGTGCCTATAGACGCCAACAAATATATCTTTTATTTGGTGACAGAATGAGACTTATAGCATACTATTACTGTATTCCTTATTGCTTGAAACGATACCTGCATGTGCTGTGCACAACATCACGACTCATGTGAAGCATCTCGACTTGTGTCATCATTCAAGTTTCAAGACTCAACAGTCTGTAAGTAAGAGCAATTGAGATATTTAGCATCTCAATTGGTTAGTTCGAGACGTACGCGATCACGTCAGAAGAATGGGTGAATGAATATTTCTCCATTTTTGGACACAACACGTGTCTTACATAAAGTGCTTCTCACCCCTCAAGCTATTTGGGGTCGTAGGCATTGATCGGAAGGCCTGTTGGCACTCGCACCTTCTTATGAACTTTCTGGGACCCGATACGAATGTGAGGAAACGCGCCACGCTTGTCAAGAGACCAGCTATTGATATGGTTTCAGTGATGCAGTTGGTCAAAGACCTTGAGCCAGTTGTGTAGGTCGGGGTGACACCAGTCAGGTTTGACAACTGTGTATGTGATCCGCTTCGAGCTGCAATCAACATCAGATTCGTCTGAGGACATCCCATTGGATCCCAATGCATCCAAAATATCGAGATGCTTTTTAAGTGGGTCAAAGAGCTTGGCGACACCACGGCGGCGTTGAAATAACTACATTGTACATGAACGATTGATTCCAACAAATTTTAGAGACTCACTTGGTATTTGCGCTGTTGCCAGCTATGCTTAGACCTCTCAGAGGCCCTATCCGTTCACAAGAGCGCTTCACATTTGTGGCGAGACCTAAAACTCCTGATCCAATTGGTAAATGCTCTTTCTATGGCCTTGCGCATCTCCTGTGTATCGTTGTACTCCATCTTCTGGACAAAATGATTGACGAAAACATGCCCAGCGGAGATATTCCAAGGTGACCTTGGTTCCCCCGCTATGTTGATCATGAAGTCAGCAGTTGTGGCGTCACAAGCCCTTGCGCCATGCCCCGTGCACTCCCACTCGGTCGAGAACCTGGAAACCTGAGAAGGTTCAGGCGTGCATCCATAGGGTGGGTTCTCCTCAAGGAGGTAGTCGAGTTCACTCCGGACCAGTTTCTGGATCAGATACAGTCAGCACAGGAATGTGTCGTATAGGTTGATGTTGGGCGCAAACTGATGGCCAGCGCATTTTCTCTAGCCCCTCGGCGCCTTGGACTTTGTCCACATCAACTTCATTTCTTCCAACCACTGCTGGAATCACCCATCTGGTACAATGAAAACCCTTATCAATTTGGATGGACATAGTAACAGTAGTATGGCTTTCCTGCTGGTCACATTCGGCGTCCTGGGATTTGGAGGGGTGTTCATAATGTACACAATGGCCACTCAATGGGACAGCTCGATGCTGGCTCAATCCACTATGGCCGCTAGGTAGCGCCAGGAAAACCTGTGGCGGCCACAAAGGTCGAGGCAACAAAGCCTGCAAGGGTTGGCAAGGCGGAGTGACAGGTTGAGGCAACTGCTGAGAATGCTTCACACCAATGAGTAATGAATGATGAACAGCATAGGTGAATGAACACATACTCACAGTGACAAGAGAGACTGTGGTGAGATATGTGAGCAGCGCAGGGAAGCAGAAGATCTTGCAGAGAGAGCTAAAGAGACGTCTGATACACAGAGATGAGAACTATTCACATTAGAGAGAACATAACTAACCTGATACACAGAGATGAGAACTGTGGTATCAGGGCGTACATGGTGTGCTACTTATACACTTTAGATACAATAGACCTTGTACTACAATAGAGGACAAGGAAAGTGTCATACAATAAGTAGAAGTACAATAAGCCCCTAATACAATAGTGGGCGAAACAAAGGGAGTGTACTTAGACAATAAGTACAAGGAATGTAAAGAACAAAGGTATATCACAATAAAGATATAACAAAAAGGAAAGTCCTAACACGTACTACAATAACAAGTCCTTGTAGTTGTTCTGTGCATATGATGTCATAGATAACAAGTCCAAGATTGTAATGATCATAATTATCTAATCTACATAAGTCCTGTATATCTAATCTTATCTAAAGCAGTCCATATCTGCATAAGTCCATTGAGCCGCTAAGTGCGCACAGGTCACTTATCAACAATGAATGCATAAGCCAAACAAGAGAAAAGCACAGGACGTACTGCAAAATTGCTACCTTGGTGTTCATCCTGAACCTCTGTATCATTCCTTATCTCAAACTCCTTGGCTGATCTATACAGTTCCTGGTCCGAGTCAAAATCAACGTGCACTGGGGAATCGGAAGCGTAGAAGTCTTGTGGATCCCGAACATGCTCATCCAATGGTAGGATTTGCTCTACTTTAAGCGAGCTTCTGTTGTAAGTGTCACTGATACTTGCCAGTCTCCAAATGCTGTGCAGACCTCAGCCCACCTTGGATGAGGGCTCTGATGTAGCCTTCCTTTGCCTTTATCTGGGTACGCTTGTGGAGTAGCTGTTAACTCGTTGAATTGCTAGTCATGTGATTGCCTTCAAGTTGACATTAGCACATCCTAGCAGGGATTAAATATGGCGCACCTCTGAGCCATGACTTCTATCTCCAATTCCATTGGAGGAATCCAATCAGTGTCGCTTCTTTCTTTGTGCTTGAAGCAAATTAAATGAGTATTTTGCGACTTGAATAAGAAAAGTACTTGCACATGTCATGTTTCAAGCCAGATTCTGAGTCTGCATCCAAAGTTAAATTGCGGCACATCTATTCTAAGCATGACGATGGGATGTTACCATCATCAGTCTTTGTAATTCCACATACCTTCCCACGGCCGTGAGAACTTTTCTTGAAGCTCCGACCAAAACGAAAAACTGGCGCGTTACTGTAAACATTTAATTGCTTAGAGACTATTTACTGTAAATAATAAAAAATAAAGAATTCCTCCAAACCATAACCCGATTCAACCATAACCTGATTCCACGCCCCCACAATCAAAGCGTATTTCGGCCCGTTCCCTCCACCGCAGGCAGCGCGAGAACCTGATGCCTGACCGCCCGACCCACAGTGTTGCCCACGACTAGCCACGCCATAGAAGAGGTGAGGATGAGCGAGCAAAGCGTCCGAATCGCATCGACAAACCGGAGGGGTTATGAAGAGACAGTCCGGAGATTGACTGCGAGGATTTGAGGTACGTACTCGTCCACCCGGCCGTTGCTGAGCGCGCAGTGAAACAGGAGAACCTCGCGCCCCCCACAACAAGGCGCAGCGCCTCAGGGTGCTCTTCCAAAGCGAGCTGCCTGTCGCGTGCAACCCCACGGCGTGCAATGCGTAGTGGCTCACCCCGCCTCCCCGCACGCATCACCTCGTGGCGTGCAACATAGTGGCGGGCCCCACCTCCCCATACGCCCCGCCTCCCCGCGCGTGTCACCTCGCAGCCCGCGGCGTCCAACGCGTAACGGCACACCGCACCTCCCCGCTTGTGCCACCGCGGCATGCAATGCATAGCGGCGTGCCCTGCACACTACCTCTCCCCACGCACCCCGCCTCCCCGCATCCGTAACGTGCCATCTCGCAGAGACCGAGATTGTGCACTTTGACGGTCTCGCTGTTACCGGCGCTTTTGGCCGACAATGAAGAAATAGTAGGTGCGACCTTGGACTGACGCGTGTGATTTGAGGGCCGCAAGAATGTGTGCAGGGGACACAGGGAGCGCGTCGCCATCAGTGCCCAGGGGCTGTGTTACAGCAAGGTCGATTGCACCGCGGAGGACCTCGAATAACCCCGGCGCGCAATGCGCTCCCCATGCGCGCCTGCACGCATAACGCCACCCCGCGCGTACCACCTCGCCGTGCCCCCACATGCGCACCACCTTCCCGCGCGTGTTATGGTGCCAGCTGTGCGTATTTTCTTACCCCCCCTCCCCGGTTCCTTGTACGCTTTCTGTAAACTAGTGTATAATGTATCATTATTACTCGAATAATAGTTGCATTCCCCCTCTTCTGTTGGAAGTCGCGCGCCCGTGTTCTCCAGCTCAAATAATAAATGTGTTTTATTTCAATATACGGGCCACAATCCACAGAATGTGCCGCACAGGGCACGCATGTGGGTGGCACGACAGTACTACTACTGCTACTGCTGCACCATGTCTGTATTAACTGCTTTCGACGTGCCTGTCGTCCCAGACGCGCCTGACACGGAATCTCCTGGCACTGTCACGGGCGCGGTAACTCATCGCCGATCTAGGCGCCAAAACGCGGCCGATCCCGCGACATCACGACAGCGCGGGAGCTTTATTTGGGATCAGGAGCATGGCTTCAATCTTGAATGGGATTCGCCAGAGGACTTCCATAAATGGCGCGAGAACGAGCAACGCGCTCATGGCATCGAGCTCCGCGTTAGTCAAACCAGGGGAACGCGTGCGAGCGCCGAGCAGAGTGCGCTGTGCAGCGAGTCCCGGCTCTTCGTCTGCGCGCGACAAGGAACTGGTGGCGCCAAGAATTACGAGAAGAAGACTAAGCGTGAAAGCCAGGAGAGTAAGCGCATTGAGGGCGGCTGCCCCTGCCAGGTGCGAATCAAGACCTATCCCCATACCAGGACCGTGCTCGGCAGGTACACCCCCGATCACTCCCACCCCACCGGGAAAGACAATCTCAAATACGTCCGGATACGCGTTCCAACGTTGGAGCAGATCACGGGCTTAATTCGATTGGGATTGACAGATAGGGAAATTGTGAGTGATAACTACCTTTCCCCTTCAAATTAACCTGACATAAATTACAGAAAAAGCGTATGCGTGCCCAGTTCAGTGAGGACGAGAGAGACCATTATCTCACATTAGATGAGATCTCCCGGGTTAGGAAGGCTGTCAATCGAGAGATCGTCGAACTCGATCCAAACGACGCCAACTCCACCCGAATTTGGGCCGGTAATTTACATGACGAGGGTCATGTTGTATTTTACAAGAGTAAGCAAGATTTACCCCCTGAGGGGTCTGATCTCGCACGGGATCTTTTCGCATTCTGTATTCAAACGAAATCTCAATTGGATTGGTTCCGACATCTTGGGAACACATTCCTGGGCATCGACGCGACACACAATGTCACGCAATACAAAGGAATTTTATTATTCATGATCATGGCGCGGGATCATTGGGGCCATGGTACGTGCTTCTCGGACTTTCGGGTAACGTGGCTAGACCGTCCGTCAGGGGTTCCCGTTGCCTGGATGTTGTCCTCCAATGGGACCCAGGCAACAATCAAATTTTTCATTGAATTTGTCAAGCGTCAAAGCCCGGACGTTTCACCATCAATTTTTATGACAGATCGAGATCAGGCGCAAGTCAATGCGATACGCGAGACATACCCGTCTTCCCGCGTATTCTACTGTTGGTGGCACGTGCTCAGGGCCATCCGGACCCATTTTGTCACTACAGAATTCAAAGATTTGTGGGACCTGATCCAAAAATGGGTCCGGACCACTGATCAATACGAATTTGAATCCTGGTGGGAAGATATCCAAAGCGATGAATCAATTCCCAAAAGCGTGGCACAGTACCTGGCCCGGGAATGGATCCCTGTCAAGGAAATGTGGTCCGCCGTCTATCGCCAAGATCAGACGATTTTCGAAGAGGGCGATACTAACATGTTATTGGAAGCGTATGTAATTGTCTTTTTACATATATTTGATTTCTGATCGGTAAATCTAGGTATCACCATGTGCTAAAGTCTAAGTGGCTCGATGGCAAGCGCAATCGCAGAGTGGATCATTTCGTTTCCACGCTGGTGAGAGACGCTCTGCCGGAGATTCAAGATCGCCTAAAGCGGCAAGAGATCTGGAGGCGAGGTGATGATTTGGCAAGTCGGCGCCGGCGGGAAATCCTAGCGCGCGCCCCCGAAATATCACGCGAGTACATCACACATATTGGAGATACGCGCTTTCAAGTGCGCTCCTCAAAGGAGGAAAAATTCTATGATGTTGACTTACTCAATTCCAAGTGTTCTTGCCTGGATTTCCCTCGTATTGAGTTTTGCAAGCACATCGCGTCTGCGCTGCACTACTTTGGGGGGACTCAAATTGAGCCTCTGGCCCCCAGCAACCCGAGCTCTCAGCCGAGTCCGATCACGCCGGCGTCATGTAACACCGAAGGCGGAAACGCTGCATCCGACGGGAACGCCATGGCGACTCTAATTTCCGTCACTAATGAAATCATCGCGTTGTCACAGCAGTTGCTTATGCAAATGCCGAATCCCGAGGCTGTTTTCAATACAGTAAAGTCCCTCCGTCTCGTCCACTCACATCTTGCCGCCGTTGTCGTGTCGGCAACTGGCGACGGCCCCCAGCTCCCCGAGAAGGAGCGCATTGCTCCAAATCAGCACTCATGGACAGAGACAGCTGAGCGGATGGGCGTCAAGCGAAGCAAGAACCGCAGCAAGGTCGACAGCGCACACACGGCCGAGCACATTGGCGAGGTCAATCGTAAGCGCAACCGCGAGGACGAGGATCCTTACGGGGCTGGAGAACACTCAGGCAAACGAGCAAAACCGGACGCACGCTCGGCCGCTGCCAATGCCAATGCCCGAGCGCGCGCTACTGCGGAGCCAGGACCTGCGACCCCTCGACCTCCCCCAGCGTCTCTCCCTCCCCGTCTGTCATCCCCACGCGCGCGCGTGCCCATTCCTCATTATATACCCTCTCCCCTTCCTCTGTCACAACCGCCTCTGAGACCCGCAAGTTCCCTCCCCCCCATGGCGTCCCTTCCTCCCCATTTGTCGTCCCAACGCGCGCCCGGGCCCATGCCTCCTCAAGTGTCTTACTATCCCCCTCCCTTTCTGTCACAGCCAGCTCCGCATTCCGTCGTCCCTCAGTATCAATATCCCGGGTTCCAGACGCCCCATTACCCGTTGTACTATCCCCCCAATAGATAATCGACTTAGTCATTTTTTTTACGATGTTTGTTATTATTATTCATTACCAATATAACTCATTACATTATAAAATAAACAACTCATAAATTTGTTTCCAATGTTTGACGTTGTTATGAACTCGTGAATAAATATATTATATCATATACAGCCAAAGTTTCGGAATGAGCGTGGTCTGATTCGGACTTTCGGTTGTGGCCGATGCATTTACCATTTTGGGTCACCAAGGTCTGCGGAATTAGGCCAACTACCATCATCAGACTGAGAATTGTGCCACTTTGCGTGTCTCTGATGGGATATGTTATAGGCATCAGACTTGTCATCATAGCTAGACACGATGTCTTCGTCGTCCGCCTCAGATGGGTTCAAGTCACGTGTGTAACTGCTGTTTTCATAATCTCGGCAGCAGCGGCGTACTTGGAGGCGGCTGCTGCTCCTGATAGGCTCTGGTTCAGAGGTAATCAAATAATTATTTGATCTTACACGCAGAAGTACTCAAGAAAGTACTCACCAAAAATCCCAGACTTGTGACTGACGGTGGCTCTTTTTTTTTTTTTTTTTTTTTTGGACCATTTTATTCCGGGGCAGTATAATAATACAAGACCGGTCTCATCCACTAAGTAGACAAATTTGAGAGTCGTAAGTAAATGGAGTTCACACCCGTAGGGAACTAATCATAAGGGGTGGCACCTTCCAAAGGAAACCGTCGTAATAGTAGACTGAAACACGTATAGTAAAAGTCCATGGTATGACTGAAGTCCAGTTTATGTAAATGCGTGGGCCGCCGTAACGGGGTCACGAGTCAGAAAGAACGCGCATCAACCCGGATCAAACGGGATTTCTCCAGTCTCCGGTCTTGAGCCAGCCTTGGAACGTTGTAGGAAAACGAGCAACCACTTACAGTGCTCCCCTCCAAAAAGATCTTTCTCCTTCATTTGCCGCATTCTGATCTGCGTGAAGGGAAGTCGATTGGTTTTGATATTAAAGGACCGTCGCGCTTGGACAAAACGTGGAAGTCATATAGTAAGTGTCGGACCGTACGTTCCAGGAGTCCACAAGGACAAGCCGAAGCCTCTGGAGGCAGGTCTGGATGGTGTTTGAGGGTGTACTTGGAAGTAAAAGAGTGTTGTAAGGCCATTTGAAGTGCCGTGCAGTGAGTACGACGAGTGACACGGAAATCACACTTCTCGGCTTCTTTTGGGGTGGGTGGTTTCGCCGCTAGGAACAGCGGGTGATTTCGGCCATCAGGTGGGTGGATGAGGGTGTAGGAGTAAACGACAGAGTCTTGACCATGTTTTTGTCGGCGGTCTCGAATCCAGTCGGTAGTCCAGTTGGTGAATGCGACCTAACGGGCACGGAGTTTGTTGAAAGCGGCAGACTGCACACTGACAAGGAAGGGGGAGGGGGTAGTGGTGCAACAATCCAAGGTGGCTTTCCGGGCTAGGGTTGATTGCGTGCGTGCTCGCTTGACAGGTGACCACACTAGGTGAACCCTAGTGTCCCTAGGTACCGCAAAAAATTCAGTAAGTGATAGGTGAAACGTACGTAACTCCTTCTGATTATTGGTACCGCGGAAGCGCGTGATCCGTTGTAGGGCGCTGATGTCCGAACTAAGTATGTACACATCCTTGGGCGCGACCCCGTGTTTGAACTTGTGGCAGAATGCCTCCACCGATTTGCTGACCGCAAACAGGCTGACGTCAGACTGCTCCACCTCGGTACCCATACACCATTTCTGGACGTACTGTACCCCCCCGATCGTAAAACAAGCGGTGGCAGCGCCCACTTGCTTATTGTCGTCCCGGCCCCGATTGGAAACCGTTCCGGCAAGGTAGATTAATGCCGTACTGGAGTTGGTAGATGCGCCGTACAGCTCATCCACCCACTTTTTCCGGTCCTTGGGTCTATCCAATCCCGTGAACACAACGTGCAGACCCCAGTTGGGAACCTCCCAGGGAGCGAACGCTGTGACGTCGGTCCGAGGACAACGTGGGTCAACCCGTGCACCGAGAGCCTCTAAAGCAGTAGGGCGCTGTGGCAGGCCTCCAGACCGGCCGACTTGTGCACTGACTTGTACCGGTCCAACATTGCTGCTGTCCGGGCCGCTCTGGACCGCATCCGTCCATTCCCTTCCCAAACGGGTTAGGAGCTGTGACGTACGGGGAACGCGGGTCAGTCTGTAGGAAGAAGTTTCCGTGAGTTTCTCCAAATAGAGTCGTGCTGGTAGAATGCGGAGAATCTCATGAAGGGGTTCCCGTGGAGCCGTGCGGAATGCGCCAGCTACCACTTTCACCCCCTCATTCATTACCTTCTGTACTTGGTTGATGAGAGACTTGCGCTTTGGAGACGTCATCCAGAGTTGACATCCGTACGACAGCACAGGCAGGCAGACTGCGTTGAACACTAGTCGCCAGCTGGCCGTGGATATCCCCCGGATGGAATTACCAAGCATCTGTAAAGACTTGAGGGACGCTCGTGCCCGATTACACATCGTGGTCACATGCGGTCCCCAGTCAAACTTGTGGTTAATGAAGAAGCCCAGATACCGTACGGTGGCGGAAGGGTGGACTGTATAGTAAGTGTTGCGTAAAATATCCGTAAGGTAAAGGAATGTGGGTGGGCTGTTATGAAGGCGAGCCCTTGGTGTACGGAAGTACAGTAATTCGGTCTTGGATGGTTCTATGAAAAGGTTCGAGGCTTTGAGCCAAAGTTCACACTGTGCGTACCTCATCCGGATGTGTTCATCGACTTCAGCCCAATCCTTGCCGTGAGCAAAGATAAGTCCGTCATCAACGTACATGCCCAGAGTGGTTCCATCAGTGGGAGGGAGAAGCTTAAGTAATGGTGACGTATACAAAGCGGAAAGAATAGGGGAAAGCGGAGAGCCTTGTGGAGTGCCAATGGGCTGGTCCCTTTCCTCTTCCAGTTGACTATTGAATGCTAGTGAGACCTTACGCCCTTCCAGGAAAGAGTCAACCCATAGCACGATCGACTCAGGAAAACCGAGGTTATGCAGCACATGAATCAACCTACCCCGATGAACGTGGTCGAAGAAGCCTGAGATGTCGAAAAGAAGTGCGCCACACTTCCGTCCAAGCCTGAGCTGAGTCTGAGCATCATGACATAGCGTGAGGCCAGCGTCCAGCGTGCATGAGAAACTTCTGGTCCCAAATTGGGTTGTGGGTAGAAGTTTAAACTTGTCCGCTTTGTAGAGGAATCGTTTGGCGACAACTTTCTCCAATAGCTTGCTAAGGCACTCTATGAGGGAGATGGGTCGATATGATTTTGCTGCCAGATAGTCATCCTTGCCAGGTTTCGGGATAACCACAACGGTAGCCTTCTTCCAAATGCGCGGGTGATAACCTGTGTGGAGGCAAGCATTAAAAAGGGCCACTATACCTCCTTCGTCCTATCCCAGGATTTCTTAATGATTTCCCAGGTGACTCCGGAGTTACCAGGGGCTGAAACGTTCGAGCACTTTGGGAAGAGTGCTTCGACTTCTTCATCGTTAACCGGTTCCCATCTCCGTTCTTCACAGGGAGGGGGGTCCGAGTTTTGTGCGACCTCAATCTCGTCAAGTTCTTCAACAAAGAATTTCTTATTGAGAGTTGCCGCGATTTCTTTTTGATCAAATGAAAGAACGCCAGACACGAGTCTTAACGCCGGGATTCCTGCGAGTCACCGTCTGTGCCGCCACTGAGCCACTTCCCATATGTCGCGTTTTGTGACTATATCTTCATAATAGTCGTGTTTGGCCTTCTTGGTGACTCTCTTGAGACGCTTGGCTGCTTCCCGTCGCTCCGGGTTGTCACCTGGTGGTAGGGAGCAGAGCGTTGTCACCGCTTCCTGGCACTCCTCATTCCACCAACGATTGCTTCGTGCTTTGGAAGGGAGTTTCTTTTTGAACGACTTGTCACAAGCATCCACAAGCGCAGATTGGATCTTTTCTGCCGCTCGCTCAATGGACGCCGGCGAGTCCCAGATGGTGTTGAGATATGGCAACCCACGCATGACTTCATCTAACCACGCCTCCATTTCATCTTCTCCTTGAAGGGTAAAGTCCCACGCAGTCCGCGTCGCCTGTTTAGCTCCGAGGAAGAAACCCTCAAGGAGCCACAGTGAGCGGATTCCTGCATGGTCCGAGCCCAGTGAGGCTTCCCAGTCGGTGACCGGGGGTGTAAGGGCAAGGGAGGCAACAGCCGCGCAGTTGTGCCATGTAAGGTTCAATGTGCTTGGCTGTTCCTCCTCGGTCCCTCTCCATGTGACCTCCCCAGGAATCGTAGCGAGCTCGAGTGTCTGAGCAGCAGCCCATTGCTCGAATGTCGCGATCCGTGGTGAAGGCGCCCAGTCTCGGGGCGACCAACGCGGGGAATGAAGGTTGAAATCTCCAACCAATATGGTCGGAATCTGTGGGTCAAGGTCAAATGAGAGTAGTGTTTGTAAAGCTGTAACGTTCTCCATGTCATTATAAAAGTTAATAATCCGTAATGAGTCCCGGGCTATATGAAAGTCAATGATCTGTATGCAATTGTGTCGGGCTAAATCATAACGTGGAACCGCCTTCAGCGGATGTAACCGACGTTTAGAGCCAGTCTGACTATGTTTCCGTACGTAGATCATAACCTTAGCACGTAAATTGTCAGTAAAATGAGGGTATAGTAAGTTTCAGTTCTGGTGGCTTGCACCACCGTAAACCTCCTGTCCGTACCTCTCCTTGTCTTCTCTTGCTGTTCCAATCTTCCCAAACCAAGGCTCTTGAATGCATAGAATATTGTCTTCTGTATTCGTTTCGAGCAACGCATGCATCATAGCATTATGTCGTCGCATGTTGGTAGATAGTATTGACGTACTATGCATGGGTATTGCGTGCTTGCGTAGCGTTGAACAAGGCCAACGGATGTTTGAAGTATTCTTTGATGACAATGGCCGCGTGCGGACCCACGCCTACACCGTCACTTGGCTGGATGTGAAGGTTGTGCAGGATTACAAGCGTCTCCGCTTCGTTCTCCGTGAGCCTGCGACTGACTTCGTTGTTCTCATAAAGCGACACCGCCAGGTTACCCACGAACACTACCGCGTCCTGGATTTCCCGTGCCTTGTCGCCCGTCGACTTGCACTGCTCATTAAAGAGTTTGATCTCGTCATCGGAAGCAAATTGTTTGTTCTTGAGGGTGGTCGTGAGGTACTTCATCGGCGAAAATCCTCCCCATTTGTCCTCGAACTCCTTGAGTGCCGCTTGGATTTGAGTGATGCCGTTGCGCATGTCCTTCATGAACTCCCTTGCAATAGCGTCTTTGACTTGTAAAACACACATGGGAAGGCGATTCTTAACAGCGTAGCGCATTTGGATACACACTAGGCCATCAAGTTCCGCCGTATTGAAACCCCATTCTTGTTCCAACTTGCGTAGTGCCCTATTGAAATCATCGTGAGAGTTTTCGTTGCTAACTTTAGCCACTAGAGATCGGAAAGCATCGAAGGTGTCCGAGATTGACGCCACACTATCCGGGAAGATAACCTCCTGGACAGAAGCGCCAGCACCTTCTCCTGTCGCCTTCTTTCCCTTCTTCTTTTTTGACTTGCCGCCTTCCACAACATTGAAGCCTAACGCATCCGTCGTCGCCGTTTTCTCTTTACCTCCGTCAGAGGCTTGAGTAACGGCTCCGACCAAGGGTGGGGGTTTGAAACCTCCCCTCACCGGACAGTCGCGCGACCTCACATTGTGTGGTCCTCCGCAGATCAAACACTTGAATCTGCAGTTACACTTTCCTGCCGTAATGTGAGTAGTGGCTTTACAGTGGAATGCATGATCCGTTCCCATATGCGCTCCCCCGCAAATGTAGCATTTTACACTATTGGGCACAAGCTTGCAGGCTGGACTGCCTGAAACGTGACCCATCAAGTGACACCTGCCACACTGCTGGACAAAAGGGCTATTACTGGTGGTGAAAAAGCCCACTCGTAGACCAAACATGGCCACGCCGTGAGCCTTGGCAGCCGCGGTTCTAGACCCATCCTCGTCAATATACACAATTTGAACTGTGGAAGTTAAGACTGTAGAGATCGTGTGAAGAGAGCCTTGCCAATGAGGCATAGCACAGAAAATCGCGTCCCCGAAGAAAGGCATAAGCCTTAATTCTCGGAGCAATGTGTCCGGCGAGTGGATAACCCCTCCTCCGTCAGAGGTAGGTATGCCTCTGAGTTGAGCGAACGTCCACCTGCGATTGGGTAGAATGTCGCCGCAACCCAAAGGTTCCACTAGCGCTTTCCTGTATTGAGAGATGATGTTAAACGAGACAGCACCCAAGAAAACATAGACAAAGTTGAGTGACCCCGGTTTCGTAGACCAACGTCCGCACATGAGTGCAGGTGGCGAAGCTGTCAGCTTCTCCATCTGGCTCCGAACAGACTGGACTATTTGAGTGGGGGTGAGACTGCGAACCGCTTCCTCCTTCTTTGGGTCCTTCAGACCCTTACCCCTCATAACTGTGATTTCTGTGTTCATGATGTACGCTGGGGTGCCGCCAGCCTTCTTCCCCCCCACAACTGTCCTCCCTACCACACCAGCGTTGGTGATAGCACCAGCTCTGGCCATAGTTTGTCCAGCATACGTGGTTGAAGTGACCACCGACGCCCACCTGGTAGCGTTTCTGGGAACCGGAACCGGTCCGTTCTTTCAAGCAGGAATGATCGGAGGTGGAGGCCCGACAGGGGGTCCCATTGGCTCTCCTGGAGCAGGATTAGTATTAGCAGCTGCATCTGGCCTTACACCAGGAGCAGCTACCGTGGAAGAATGAGCTACCGCATCTGGCCTTACACCAGGAGCAGCAGTGATGGGAAGGTGAGGAGGAGCATCGTGAGCCTTAGTCGCGCCAGCCACGCCAGCCACGCCTTTTCCTTTATTCACGTTTGGTTTTGTAGTGATATTGTTGATACGAATATCCTGTTTGTTCAGTCTATCCGTGAGTGTTGAAATCTGAGTGGAGAAGGCAGAGGTGATATTCGTTTGGAGAGCGTTGAGGAGCTTGGCGAGACCAGGTAGGAGCGGAATAGTCGGGAGGGCCAGTAAAACCACCGTAGGTGCCGGGTTAGCGGCTACAGTGGGCTCCACGGCAATACCGGTATTACTGGAGGGAGATGGAGAGTCTTCTTCCATTATGTTTTCGGGATTGTGGATAGAGGAAGAGACTCCTCGTAGAGAGTCGTCATAGGGTGTGTCAGCCGGAAGCGTAGCCGGGTCTCGTACAGGCATGTGTGGCTGCTGCGAAGCTCGTACGTTGGCTGGGACTGAAATGGGTTGTACTGGCGCAGGAACTGGGGATGTATCAGCACTAAAATTGGGTGGAGGAAGTGGATCTTCATCCATCCCATCTTCGGCCGACGATGCCTCGCTTCCGGCAATGGAGAAAGGTTTCGGGATAACGAGTTTCCGTCCACCCTTCTTCTTTTTATTCTTTCGTGCTTGAGGCGTAACACTACCATCCAGGTTCCGCGGCTTGGTCACCGGCGTAACGGGGATGTCTGGCGTAACGTCCTCCGCTCGTGAAGCGGATCGGGAACGTTTACCCTCCTGGGTAGCGCGTTTGGAAGAGTGCCCCTCGCGTTCTTCGTCTTCATCTTTGCGGAACAGTTGGTAACCCAACAATGCCGCTTTCTCCCTAAGAAAAGTGAGTTGAACTGAATCGCGGTACGCGACCGCCCAGTTTTTCTTTTCGGATGCAATCTCCACCCTGACTTCACGTTGGGCTTCCTCGATATTCTCCAAATACTTACGCCTGATGATGGCTCTTGCGTTGTCGGTTTCTTGAAGAAGTAGGTACTTTTCGACCTCTTCCTTGATAATGCTCTCTTTGATTTCTGCAGCTTTCTTGTCAGCTTGTGCTTGAATTTCTTCGCTGCACTCTTGGACAATCTGACTGTGTGATAAAACCGGGATGTCAGTACCCGTAGCCTCGGCCCGAAGGGCCGCCGCAAGTCCTTTCCGATACACAGTCCTCCATTCGTCGATATCCTCAATACATTCATCCTCAAGCTTCTTCATCATGCACTCTCGGACCTTTCGTTCAACTTCAGCTTGTGCTACCGGATCGTCTTTGAGTTGGTTGATGAGCTGGTCCGCCATATCGTCCATGACAATTTCGTGGATCTTGTCAGCGTCACTTGTCGACTCTTGATACGCTTCTACGGCAGCCAACTTGACCGCCCGTTGAATGTGCTTCTGGGTTACCTTCTGGAGATTAGTGAAATAATCAACGAAAGGAAGATTATCCCCTTTCTCGTGTTGTTCAAACAGCTCTGCAAGGTGGCGTGCCATTACCACAATTCGTCCTCCTTCCGTTGTGGGCATCCCCAGGCCTGGTGCAACCCGAAAATGATCTTCACCCGGAACGAGTTTGACCCTTCCTTTTACCTTTGGACCTCCGGAACGTAGTACTCCTCTGGTCATTGCTGCAAGTAGGGCAGCTGACAATCTATACCACGAAGAGGGCGTCACCCCCTTAATGGGAAGGTCGTCATCAAGTCCAGCGTCAAGCGCAGACAAGACCATCCCCATTGAGTCGTTGAAATCCTGAACGTTAGCCAGAATGGAAGAACCAGCGTGAAGTTTGATCATGTCACGGAGGTAGAACTCCGACCAGCCACTTGCTCCTTCAGAGACGTCGCGGCCGATCTCCTCCCGTAAGTCTTGTATCATAGTTGCTAGGTCCTCCTTCTGACCCGCACTATAACCTACGCCATATACGTCATCATCTTTATCCCCTTCGACCTCCATGTCCGAAAGGTCTATAGGTGGCGCCAACATAGGGCATTTGATGGCCTTCTCTATGTCGCCAAAAAATTCTGCGATGTTAGTGGGTACCGGTACGGCTTCCCGGAAATAAGCTAGTTCTTCAGAACAGCCCGACTCATAGGTGAGATGGGTCCAGGCCGAACTGCGTGAATGGTCACGCCCCTTGCTGCGCGCTCGAGACGCGCGTGGTGTGGAGCTTGAGCGTACGTTAATAGTTTCAGGTTCTTCTGGAAGTGTCACTCCCTGATCGAAACCTGCGTTAGTGCGGAAAGTCTCTTCGATCAACCGCCTCGTTTTCTTGGGCAGGCGTTTCAAGGAACGACCTCGCTCCATTTCCGCAGCACGTACTATGGCCGCGCGGAGACTCGATTGAGACTCGGGACCAAGTTTGACCCCCAAGCACACTGGCTCAGAGGAGTCCCTTCGGTCATTGTCGTCATATTGGATGGGAGAAGCCATACGACTGTCTTCACCATCAGCAATAACATTTTGTTGATTGATTATGTCGTCCGAGAAAGGTTCAAGTCCGGTAGGAGTCCCTTGAAGCTCCATTTGGCTAGAACTGACCAGGGGGGTGGGTTCCCATGTAGTGGGAGTCGATTGGATGGTGTCGAGAACTTCGATGCCGTCGTTGATGGATGCTGCAAGATGTCGGTTGAGATCGTCCATGTTAATGGATTGTTGAGGGATGATTGGTGTGGTCCACGGGACGTGTTGCCCCAATGGTGTTGGGGGTGGATGATTTGGATTGTTGTGCTCCATAGAGCTCTAGGCTGAGATGGATGAGGAGGTCGAGTGTTACAATTTCAGACACTTTCTTTGTTTACATCTTTACTTTGACTCATTTCCTCCCACATACGTACAAGTGCCGGACTTACCTCATACCGATTACTCACATAACCCATTGCTGACTGATGACTTGTTCTATGGCCTTCTATGGCGTTCTTTTCCTATTATCACATGTACTATACGATGACTCATTCCTAGGACCCGGATCCTAGGATCGCACCATCTGTTTGTGACTCTTTGGTGCTGTACTAGTATATAAGTCGCTCTCTACTTAGCTTGTACAGTAGACTCGACTTCTTCTTGAATCACATCATACTTCAGTCTCACAGACTCTAGAGGAATTCCTTTCTGAGGATACCTTTAGTTGAACGTGCGGGCCTTCGTCTTTTGCCTCACCTCTGTTATTCAGAAGGACCTTTGAGTCACTTCCCCTCACTCTTGTTGAGCCTTGCTCCAAGTAGTATCACCGAACTTAGTCCTTGATCGGACTATCGACTTCTATCGAGCTAGACTTAATTGCACGTCGCACGATCGCCTGTGTGAGCGTAACATTAAGTCGAGTCTCTACCCCTGAACCACGGTGGCTTCCCCAAAGAAAGGAAAAAGCCGTGCCGAAGCACAGTTCCAGTCAGAATTTATCGATCGATCAAGAGAAGACACGTTATCCGATGAAGTAAAAGGATCCGTTGTCTGGGTTGAAGAAGGAGAAAACAAAGGGTACTGCATATATGATCGAACCTCAGGATACACACCTGTGGAATACCTTGAAGATCTTCGCAAGTGGGCTATAGTAGTCAAGAGCAGAACCAGTGGGCAGTGGTTTACATTTCAACTAGCACCACCCCACTTTCAAACAGGACCACTCCGCTCAAACAAGAATCTTTTTGGCATACCCCCTGACCCACCAGTGCAAGTAGATGCACCAGAAGAAACAACCCAACCCGAAGAACCACCCCAACAACAGAATCAAGCACCAGATATGTCGCAGACACAACCCGTCCAAGCCTCAACAAGTACCACCACTCCATCTGCGCCCCTCGGAGGCAGCGGTGGAGGAGGAGCCCCTGCCTCTGCACCAGGAGGAGGTGGAGGTGGAGGTGGAGGTGGAGGTGGAGGTGGAGGAGGAGGAGGAGGAGGCGGAGGCGCACCAGGTGGAGCACCAGCACCTGGAGCAGCTCCAGCAGGCGCAGCCCCAGCAGGAGGAGGAGTACCCGATGGGAAACTCGGAGGAAACCCTCCTGCAGAGTTCAATGGGGATCACAGACAAAGCAAAGCTTTCCTTCTTGACTTCACCATTTATCGAGGCATGAACCCGAATGCAGCGATACTTCGAATCCCCTACCAAAGGGCCATGACCTTTTTGTCCTATGTTAGAGGACCATTGGTACAAGATTGGGTGCAAGAACAAGTCACTTGGCTTAACAATCAAATTGCCACGAGGGTATTACCAGCTGAAGAAAACCTGTGGAACGAAGTAGAGATTCGATTCCGCCACACCTACACCGACACTTCGGAAAGACAAAAAGCGCAAACCGAAATTTCCAAACTAAAGATGGAAGGAGGAAACATTGACGACTATAACACCAAATTCGCCAACCTCGCCAATAAAGCCAGATATACTCTTAATGAAGAAGTAACCCTCAATCTATACGCTCAAGGATTACCATTCAAACTCATGGAGAGTATTCTACGCCAACACTGGCCAGTTAATTGGCAAGATTGGACAGAAGCAGCAGTAGAGCAACAGCAAATTTATAACCTCCTTCAAAGCCATTTGCGCAAGCCCATAGGTGGAAACAATCCTCGCCGCGAACAATGGCGTCGTAATATATACGCCAACAACAATCGAAACCCCAATGCCATGGACATTGGAAGAACCCGTGCAAGAGCTACCATGACCGAGGCAGACAAACAACGCTACCAGCAAGAGGGATTATGCTTCAGATGTGGCAATAAAGGACATATTTCGCGCAACTGTCCCCAACGCCAGAACACTCAAGCATCTGTTGCAACCACTTCAAATACCTCTTCGACCACACCCACTGTGGTCGCTACAGTCAAGGTAGAAGGCAATGCCAATATGAAGGCCTTGGAGAAAGCTGCTGCTTACATAGCAGCCATGCAAGCCGACACTGACGATGTCAAAGCGGCTCTTGAAGAACAATTGTTTGGGAAACAGGGTTTTTCCAATGCTTGAACCCCGCGGCCTGGGCTAAAGCAATGAAGATTAGCATGTACCATAGCAGATATCGATCTATGCGAATTCCAGTTTTATTTGAATCTGCACACGCGACGGCCAAAAGACAAGTACTCATCGATTCAGGAGCAACCGACAATTTCATCAGCAAAAATCTGATAAATTGACTCAAGATCTCTACGTTACCAGTGGCAAAACCTATCAAAATATGGAACGTAGACGGAACTCATAATCAAGACGGTGAAATTACACAATTTACTGATCTTGAAGTCACCACCGGCAACCAAACCAAGACGCTCAGATTCCTCATCACCCACTTAGGATCCGATGAAGTAATTCTAGGATACCCATGGCTCACGGCTTTTGAACCTAAAGTAGACTGGAAGGACGCTACACTCGACAAGGAATTTCAACCAGTAGTAATCACAAGTCTAGGATACGTGTCGGTTGCAAATCGAAGGATTATAACTGAAGAACAATGGGAGAAACAAGTTGAAGAAATTCCTGACGAAGTTGTACACCTATACAAAACCACGACAGCTTCGGAATTGGCACAAAAAGCCGCAGACAAAACAGTAAAGACTTTTGAGGAGAGAGTCCCCGAGGAATATCATCGTCATCGCAAAGTGTTTGATGAAGAAAGCTCACAGCGATTCCCACCACCAAGACCCTGGGATCATGCCATTGATCTAATGCCCAATGCACCCGCCACTATTGATTGCAAAATCTACCCTATGACTCAAGTTGAAGACAAAGCACTGGAAGAATTTGTCGATGAACAATTAAAAAAGGGATATATTCGTCCATCAAAATCCCCTTATTCTTCACCCTTTTTCTTCATCAAAAAGAAAGACGGCAAACTTAGACCAGTGCAGGACTATCGAAAACTCAACGAGTTAACAGTGAAGAACCGATATCCACTTCCCCTTATCCCTGAACTAATAGATAAAGTACGGGAAGCGCGAATATTCACTAAACTCGACATCCGATGGGGGTATAACAATGTACGGATCAAGCCGGGAGATGAATGGAAAGGCGTGTTCAAAACTAACAAAGGACTGTTTAAACCCTGCGTTATGTTCTTCGGACTTACAAACTCGCCAAGTACCTTCCAAACCATGATGGATACTATTTTCCGCGACCTAGTGGCACAGGGATGGGTGGTAATATACATGGACGACATTCTCATTGCAACACCCGACAACCTCACTATGCACCGACAACTAGTACATCAAATACTAGACCGACTTGACGAACACGATCTATATCTCAAACCAGAGAAATGCGTATTTGAAGTACGAGAAGTCGAATATTTAGGCCTTATTATCAGTCATGGTCAAGTAAAAATGGACCCGGTGAAAGTACAAGGAGTACACGAATGGCCTACACCCACCAACCTTAAAGAAGTCCGTGGATTCCTTGGATTTTGTAACTTCTACCGTCGTTTCATACGAGGGTTTTCGGCCATCGCATGACCTCTCAACGATCTCACCAAGAAAGAAACACCATGGGAATGGACAAGCACTAGAAATAAGGCCTTTGAAGAACTTAAGGCAAGAATTAGCGAAGCCCCAGTACTGCAATGTCCAAAGTTGGAAGCACCTTTTGAAATCAAAGTCGATGCATCCGGTTTCACAATTGGAGCAGTACTAAATCAAGAAGGAGACGACAAAAAAATGCACCCGGTGGCATTTTTCTCAGAAAGTTTCACTCAAACAGAGCAAAACTATGACATCTATGATAGGGAATTGCTAGCAGTCGTCAAAGCCCTTAGGACATGGAGGACATATCTTGTAGGATCCCCTCATATCATCACCATTCACACCGATCACGCCAACCTCATCTACTGGAAAGAACCAAGAAAAATCAGTAGAAGAGTCGCACGCGAATTTCAAGAATTACAAGAGTACAATTTCATCCTCAAACATGTCAGTGGAACAAAGAATGCAAGAGCAGACGCACTGTCAAGGCGAAGTGATTATGATGAAGGAGAAGAAGACAATGGCGACGTTACGGTACTCCCTGAAGAATTATTCATCAATTTAGCAGGGACAGAAGATGAGTCAATTGAAGAACTCTCAATGTGGAGCGAACTAAATCATCACAACGATCCAAAGCCAGAATGGATCAACGCTCACAATTTGTACCAAGACAATGTCGAAATGTGGTGTCACGAAGGAGCTCGAGTGGCCAATGTTGAGGGCAACATTGAATTTAAGAGGGGGGTAATTTCCCTTTTTCACGATCCCCCTCACCGCGGACACCCTGGAATTGCCAACACACATGCACTACTCAAAGAACGATATTGGTGGCCACGTCAAAAAGAAGATGTGGAAGAATACGTCAAAGGATGCGCGATTTGCCAAGCTAATAAAATTAATACGCACCGGCAAAAACCGCGACTATTTCCCATCACCACTGATCCAGAGGCGCAACCTTTTGAGGTGGTCACAATGGATTTCATCACAAAACTACCACCGTCAAAAGGATTCGATACAATACTCACCATTACGGATCATGACTGTACCAAGGCAGCCATCTTCATTCCTTGTAATGAAATGATCACTGCAGAAGGAGTAGCCCAACTATACCTTCAACATGTCTATCCCCATTATGGATTGCTGAAGAAGATGATCACAGATAGAGATCCTCGATTTATTTCAACCTATATGCGCAACTTGTGTCGAACATTGGATATCAAACAGAACATTTCATCAGCATACCATCCTCAGACTGATGGACAATCAGAACGTACTAACCAGTGGCTCGAACAATATCTTCACCATTGGAGCAACGTTCAGCAAGACAACTGGGCCGATCTACTTCCCATCGCCCAGTTCGCGCACAATAGCTGGCCTAACGCAACAACCAAACGATCTCCCTTCAAGTTGTTAATGGGCTGGACGCCGAGAGCCACGGGAAATGAAGAAATAACGAATGCACCGGCAGTAGACAAGAGAATAGAAGATATGAAGGAGGCAAGGAGGAAGGCGCAAGAGTGTATCAACCACGCGCAAGTACTTATGGCAGAAAGAGGCAAGCGCAACTTCACCCCATACCAAGAAGGAGATATGGTTTGGTTAGAGGGCGTAAACTTACGCACCCATTACCCCACTTCCAAACTAGCGCCCAAAAGATACGGCCCTTTCCCCATCAAGAAGGTCTTATCTCAAGTATCATATGAATTAGACCTACCTAGTTGATGGAAGATACACCCGGTGATCCACGCAAACCTCCTAACACCCTATAAGGAGACGGCGTTACACGGACCAAACTTTACCCGACCATTGCCGGAGCTTATCGACGGAGAAGAAGAATATGAAGTGGAGCAAGTTCTAGACTCACGCCGACAAGGCCGGGGACGCAAACTCCATTTCCTTATCAAGTGGAAAGGATTTTGTTGATAAGTGACCTGTGCACACTTAGCGGCTCAATGGACTTATGCAGATATGGACTGCTTTAGATAAGATTAGATATACAGGACTTATGTAGATTAGATAATTATGATCATTACAATCTCGAACTTGTTATCTATGACATCATATGTACAGAACAACTACAAGGACTTGCTATTATAGTACGCGTTAGGACTTTCCTTTTGTTATATCCTTGTTGTGATATACCTTTGTTCTATACACTCCTTGTACTTATTATTTAAGTACACTCCCTTTGTTTCGCCCACTATTGTATTAGGGGCTTATTGTACTTCTACTTATTGTATGACACTTTCCTTGTCCTCTATTGTAGTACAAGGTCTATTGTATCTAAAGTGTATAAGTAGCACATCATGTACGCCCTGATACCACAGTTCTCATCTCTGTGTATCAGGTTAGTTATGTTCCCTCTAATGTGAACACAGTTCTCATCTCTGTGTATCAGACGTCCCATTTAGCTCACTTGCAAGATCTCTCTGTGCCTCTGCTTCCCTGCGCTCTCATATTCTCACCACAGTCTATCTAGTCCACTGTGAGTATGAGTCCTATTCTACCTATGCTGTTCATCAGATTTCCCATGAGTGACAGTACGTGGGAACCTCAGGAAAACCTGACCCACTCTCAGTCCGCGATAACGGACTTCTATCGCCTACATCCTAACGCCGAAGGAGCGCCCAAGAGGACATAAAAGACAAAGACTCCTAGGCCAAGAACGCATCCTCACCATTCCCCACTTTGAACTCGAACCACCACCATTGCTACTACTATGTCTTTCACTTCTGGCATCGTTCAAGATGAGTATGAGTCTGTAGGCGAACATCGCGCCTATCAGAACATAGTCGTCCCTACGGCACCAGTTCCAATCCAAACTCCACCTCCTCTCATGATTGGATCCCCTGATATGCGTCGGACTCAACTTTTGGAGTCCGAAGTTTCGACCCCCACCTTTCAACCATTCCCCTATGCACCTCAAACCCCTCCACCTGTCTCCCCTACTCTCGTTGACAGTGATACTGCCATAGCTATGGCAGTACAAGAAGAAATCGTGGGACAGCAACCCCAACTTGAAGAAGACAATGGACTCATAGAGTACATTGACTACAATGCTGAACCAGAGGTCGAAGATGACGAAGATCCTGGACTCCCCTTCTTTCCAAACGTCCCTTCCTCCCCACGATACTACCCCCTTATGATCCCCAAGTCTGACGCTGACCCCACTCGAGTAGTGGCCCCTTACATTTTCTATCACAACAACCATCAACAAGTCGTCGGCTGTATGGGCAGAAATCAACCACCCTATGCAGAACCTGTCTATCTTCGCCCAGCCAATCCCCCTATCCGTCTCCCCATCCCTATTTCTAATGCACGTCTAGCCCAATTTGACCGCGAACACCCAAGGTCGTACGCCATAGATGAGGTAGTGCAAGACCTTGGCGACCCTTACATCAAGGCCGAAGTTTCGCGTCTCTGAGATGCGCTGCGAAAGCAAGTCGCATTAAACAAACAACGGGAAGACGTCGACAAGCAACTCAATCAGTTGCAACGTGCAGCATTCGACACGGATTTGGAGATTAATGGAATTAGGAAAAGGATGGAAAAGGCAGACGTGGTACGCACCCTTGCCGACAGATATGCCACTCTCTACCCGCTGCGAACTCGCACAGATGTCCCTCAACTCGCCATTCGCACCCACGGACCTGTCGAGTTTCCACAAGAGCACGAAGGTCCAGTGCGCTCTCGCTACTCGTGCTGGAAGTGTGGCAAGCTAGGCCACAAGAAGGTCAATTGCCCCAAGAATCGACCGAAGCACTGCTGGTTCTGTGACAGTAACCAGCATGTTGGAGCTGAGTGCATCTTTAGGAGGATGAACGTAGTCGACCTCCTCAACAAGAAAGACCCATCGACACGCCCTCGCTACTGTGGCAAGTGTTTCAACCATTACGCCACGCATGAAGAATACAATTGCCCCAAGGCAATTGCGTGCCGCCACTGCGCCGAGCGAGGACCCTATGGGTTCCTTGACACTCACAATTGCCCCAAGGATCGCCAGCCTACTCCACCTGACGGCGACAACTGGGATCTCGGCAGCGAGTACGGAGGATCTGACTAGAAGTTGAGGCAACTTCATACCAAAAGGGGGGGTAATGTTACAATTTCAGACACTTTCTTTGTTTACATCTTTACTTTGACTCATTTCCTCCCACATACGTACAAGTGCCGGACTTACCTCATACCGATTACTCACATAACCCATTGCTGACTGATGACTTGTTCTATGGCCTTCTATGGCGTTCTTTTCCTATTATCACATGTACTATACGATGACTCATTCCTAGGACCCGGATCCTAGGATCGCACCATCTGTTTGTGACTCTTTGGTGCTGTACTAGTATATAAGTCGCTCTCTACTTAGCTTGTACAGTAGACTCGACTTCTTCTTGAATCACATCATACTTCAGTCTCACAGACTCTAGAGGAATTCCTTTCTGAGGATACCTTTAGTTGAACGTGCGGGCCTTCGTCTTTTGCCTCGCCTCTGTTATTCAGAAGGACCTTCGAGTCACTTCCCCTTACTCTTGTTGAGCCTTGCTCCAAGTAGTATCACCGAACTTAGTCCTTGATCGGACTATTGACTTCTATCGAGCTAGACTTAATTGCACGTCGCACGATCGCCCGTGTGAGCGTAACATCGAGAGGTATTCCAGTCGTTATCTCCAAGATTGAGAATAAAAAATGCGGGACCACAGCCAAAACACAAAGGAGATGGTGGTGGTAAGAGGTCAAGAATGGATGCTGACGGTGGCTCTTGCCATGAGTCTAGATAGTTTGGGGTGTTGTCTGCTGAGCACTTAAAATTTGGAGTCTTAGAGCTTTCGGGTATTTTGCATCCCTGGTGTCCACATTAGACCTATATATAACAATACATATTTAATCAAGGGTGTAGTGACTTAAGGGCCTGCATTGTAACCCTCAAAAGGTCTCGGGTCAGTTACCTAGTACCATTGAGATGAAATGCCGAACAAATTTTAAAAAGCATTGTTACCCATTTCTAGTAAAGAAGCCGTGTCTCTGCTGCACCTCTCTGGATCTCCACATCCATTGTCTTACTTCTCTGGGCTATTTTTCTTTGACTCGACGACCCCAAGTGACCCTCTGTTCGTGTGCCCATGCTACTAGTAGAAGCAATGTGTTTGTCATCTCTGATTGATCAACTCGGCCCGACACAGTGTTGAAATGTGAACAATGCTGACAGCCTCGGATTTGCTTGGCACCATATTCGAATTCTTTTGTTTGTCACCTTTGGGCACCCCATGTTCCATCTGTGCAAAACTGATTGGCAAACATGCTCTTACTCACACCACATAAAGCTTTTATCGGACTTGAGGGTCTAAATCGGTTGACACTACCGCTCTGTGTCAATAAATTCCCTCCTTTATTGGCTGTCTCTGGGCTACTTGCTCATGACACTGTGATATATAATGTCCCATGCTAGTCGCTCGTTCATCACCATACTGTCTTCGGGCTCAATCCCACCAGTTGTTCAGATTATTGTCATGGATGTGTATTATTTTCCCTATTTTTCTGTATTTTTACGGATTTATTTGGGCAAGATATAAGCGGCCAAAGTACTTAAGTTCCTTATTATTAGATATGATGCCAACATGTGCAACTTTGGGTCACGTGATCGTGGGATACATCATGTGATGTTATTTGACTGTGTGACAGTCTTGCCGTCTTTGGACTTCTATTGTTATAGATAACAATAGCGCATGTGCTTGTTCTGATTGGTGAGAACTCTGTAGAATACAATGGAACACTTACTATAGTAGTATTACGCGTTGTATTAGGATTTACTCAGCAGATAAGAAGGACGCGTCATCATGTAGTCATGGCCGCTTAGTGTGCATCAGTCAGCACAATAGATAAGGGCTAATAATAGAATCGATGTGTCAGCGTTGTAGTCATGTAGCATTACTCAGTAGTTAGTAATCGACTAAGCGCAGTAGTATATAAGACTTGCTGTAGCCTCCTGAGTAGAACCAACTTGTCCTCTTGGTTCCTACTCAGGTGCGCAATCCTCCTTTGTATTCTTTACTTTCCTTCCAATCTAACTTGTCCTCTTGGTTCCTACTCAGCCTGCCGCCGTGTGACTCTAGTCTTTGACCTTGAATAAAGGTCTTGATTGTTGACTTACGCCTCCATGTCGTCTGCAGGTTTGTGGTGTGATTTATCTCCACCATAGGCTTGCGTATCCAACCTCGGCTCGTTCAGCTTCTTCAAATCTTTTTGTCTTTACTTCAAGTTGTAGCCGATTGGACTCCGCTACATTAGGACAAGTTTATCCTTCGTCCTTTCGCATCATACTTTGCTTACCGGCGAAGTCCCTTTATTCCTTTAGGTGGTTGACAACCACACGTCCTTGTTCACACACCGCTAGTTGTGTCTGTGGCTGCACCCAAGCAGATTCCCTTTAACTCATAGTCCGAAGTGGTACTTCTCTAGTGTCCGTAAAACCGGCATAGAAAGTGCTTGCCTTTAGGATTGTATCTGGTCATCAGTGCAATCTTGGGTACCAGTGTTAGGAACTCCTCACCACGGGAGCTAAGCCTACATTGGACTGAGGGGGGCCGCTCTTTGAGTGCGACAGCTATAGGGGTCCGAAGCAGAGCAACCTAGTGAGCGCGAAAGCGTGAGAGGCAGCCAATAGGTCGAGGAGACTGCGGCAGACAGCCTTGTGTTCTTGAACATCTCATATCATCATTCCTGGTGGTTTCTTTATCGCCGTCACCTCGTGCAGTGTGAAACATCACTGTGTATTGGTCGTACTTGATAGAGCCATCCATTCACCTTCAACTTAGCTTTTCACGGTCGTTGTATCCTGTCGTCTTTATACCACCCCAGTTTTCAAACTGGTTCGTTTCTTTTCAAACCTTGTTGAGAGAGCCCGCCGGGTCTTTAGGAGGAGACCATCACCCAATTCTTCACTCTACGTATTAGGGGCTGCAGATCAACCTCAACGCACCCCCTCGCCAATTATTTTTACACCTCCATCCCCGGTCCCTTCCTCTACAACCACTCTTGGTCACTTGTACACTCCCAGAACAGCGACCCTCGTTGACGAACCATACCCCGCCAATCGTTTCCAAGTACAGTACTTGGCTCGTAACTGGATTGAAGAACTCGTCCAGTCCCTTTATTATATCCCAGAAACCGAACAGCGACTTCGTGACCATTACGGTGACGATCTAGTTGGAGATTCTGGTTTCACAGTTGACGATCTGGTGGAGTTTGTGAACGACCAAGTCCCCCGCCTATCCCCTCCCCCATCTATCCACTCAGTAGACCGTGGCTCCCAAAGGGAAGAAGAGAGCACAGCTAGCTCAAGCACATCTTCCTTCCACTCAGTACCAGAAGTCCAAGTACAAGAGTAAAGTCCGTCTTACAGACCAAGAGTTATCCTTTGTCTCTCGAATACAGGACTGGGACAACCTCTCTGCAGACGAGCAGGCTCGACTTCTTGACAAACAACGTATTGCCACTTCCCCTACTCAGTATCAGTTAGATCAAGCAGCAGCAGACGCAATGTCGGCGCCAGCAGCTGGTCCCTCTTCCGCCCCCGCTGCTCCAGCAGTACCCACTCCTCTTAACCTTGATAATGTGCTTGCACTTATCAACCAACTTGGTCATGCCATGGGCGTCCTTACACAGCAGGTCACCGATCTAACGCAGCAAGTGGCTGCGGTACATGCGGTCCCGCCCCCTCCTAGAGGAGGAAGGAAGGACGTTGTGAAGCACCCCGACTCATGGGACGGCAAAGGAACAAGTGCTGAAGCTAGGCACTTCCTTGCTGCCTTTAATAATTGGGCGTTCTCACAAGAAGACAATATGAACAACCAGGTAGCTGGTACATGGCAGAGGGTGGATACCAAATGGATAATGGCGGTACTCAACCTTATGGAAGGGGATGCTCGTACATGGGCATTACCTTACCTGGAAGAGTACAAGGCAGGGACGTTCCCTTTCGGTGGGGATTACACCGAATTTGAAGCGCAATTCACGCGCAGATTTATTCCACTAGACGTACAGGAGACAGCGCAGGAGGCGCTGAAGCATATCAAACAAGGAAAAATGTCGGTCGCTGAGTATCAGGCTCAGTTTGACCAACACTCAAAGCAGACTGGGTGGTCTGACCCCGACCACCACACCCGATTCTATGACGGCCTAAACATGTCATGGACGCGTATTATTTTCCCTATTTTTCTGTATTTTTACGGATTTATTTGGGCAAGATATAAGCGGCCAAAGTACTTAAGTTCCTTATCATTAGATATGATAAGATGGTTAGTCACATGATGCCAACATGTGTAACTTTGGGTCACGTGATCGTGGGATACATCATGTGATGTTATTTGACTGTGTGACAGTCTTGCCGTCTTTGGACTTCTATTGTTATAGATAACAATAGCGCATGTGCTTGTTGTGATTGGCTAGAATGTAGTAGAATACAATAGAACGCTTACTGTAGTAGTATTACGCGTTGTACTAGGATTTACTCAGCAGATAAGAAGGCCGCGTCATCATGTAGTCATAGCCGCTTAGTGTGCATCAGTCAGCACAATAGATAAGGGCTATTAATAGATACGACGCGTCAGCGCATGAGTCATTACACTTACTAAAGTACTTAGTAATACAATGAGCGTAGTAGTATATAAACCCTGCTGTAGCGTCCTGAGTAGAACCAACTTGTCCTCTTGGTTCTTACTCAGGTATGCATCCTCCTTTGTACCCTTCTCTACATCGCTAAATGCAACTTGTCCTCTTGGTTCTTACTCAGCCTGCCGCCGCGTGAACCATTGTCTTTGACCTTGAATAAAGGTCATAAGTGTTGACTAACCTTCCGCGTCGACTGCAGGTTCTGAGCGTGATTTATCTCCGCTCAAGGCTTGCGTATCCAACCTCGGCAGTTCGCTTCTTCAAAATCTTTTTGTCTTTTACTTCAAGTTGTAGCCGATTGGACTCCGCTACAAAACAGCCGTATCAAAGATGCACTAGCTCTCACGAGCATGCCCATCTCAACCCTGACGGAGCTCCGAACTGCAGCATGCAGTATCGATCAGAGGTTGCGACAAAGAGACTCCGAAAAGAAAGGGGGTTCGGCTACGCAGCCGATGAAAGCAAGAGACCCTGACGCAATGGATATTGATGCGTCTAGGCAGCAATCATCGGAAGCTAAGACTCGGGCCACCTATCAAAAATTTATGCAGGGCAAGTGTTATGGGTGTGGTAAGACAGACCACACAAAGAAGGATGGAAACCACGAACGCGACGTTTGTAACCATTGTGGCAAGACCGGCCACAGGAGCAACGTCTGCATGATCAAATATTTGGGGAAACCAGGGAAGGGCAAGGCGAAAGTCGCTGCCACCTTGGAAGAACCAGCACCATCCTCATCGTCCAGTGCTGCGGCCAAAGTAGCGGCCACTCCAGCCAACAAGAATTCCCAGGCAGAATTATTGGCAAAGTTAATGGAGCAATTGGAGAGCCAGAAGGCGGAGATCGCCGCTCTCAAATCGTCTTTTTAGATGTGGGACTTGTTTCTGCTGCGGACAGTCCCAGTGCAGATACGTATGAATGGACTAAGAGTATTAGTGCCTCGGTTTCGGACTTATATATGTCTCATGACCCGTTGTATGCCTGTAAGTTAGATAGTAGTGTTGTTTCTCCTGTTTCCCTTGTTTCGAAAACCACATCTACATCTGCCTCTGAGATGAACATTGTATCTAGTGTTTCTTCTGCTCCACATGTAGCAGTGCCGCAAGTGATGAATTCTGATGCAGCACTTTCTTCTGTAATTATTCCCAAAACAAAACAAAAACATAGTCATTTTCATGTGTCGTGTTATTTATCTGGTCGTCATCGTACTGTAAAAGTAGCAGCTATGGTAGATTCAGGAGCAACTGCGTTGTTCCTGGACAAAAAGTACACTGACCGTCATAAGATGTGGCAGGTTCCATTGGATCATCCCATTCGACTCTATAATATCGATGGGACTCCAAATGAAGCTGGTAGTATTACCCATAAAGTCTCTCTCGTTCTTAAAATAGGACAAGACGAAGAAAAATTTGACTTTTTAGTCACTAGTCTTGGTCCAGAGAACGTGATTTTGGGTCTACCATGGCTTAGACATTGGAACCCCCACATAGACTGGCAAGCAGGTACTATGCGCCTCAATTCCAACAGTGGGGATGTTGCCCCTGAGGAACTTGAGGTAGAGGTGACGCGCATTATGGCGAACTGGATGGAACGCCGCCGTCTCCTTGCGGAGAAAGTGTTGGACCACTCTTCAGATGAGGTTTATTATCTAGCTGGCTTTACCTATTCGCAAAAGATTGCAGAACAGCAAGCAGCCGCTAAGCCTAAGAAAACCTTTGAAGAAATGGTTCCTATACACTATCATGACTTCGCAAAAGTGTTCTCTGAGGAGGAATCCCAGAGGCTCCCTGAGCATCAACCATGGGATCATGCTATTGATCTGGAACCAGATGCAGTTACGCACTGGAAGGTCAAGACATATCCTATGTCGCCTAACGAGCAAGTGGAACTCGACAAATTCCTGCAAGAGCATGTTTCTAAAGGATATCTGGTCCCATCAAAGTCACCAATGGCATCTCCAGTATTCTTTATTAAAAAGAAAGACGGAAAGCTTCGTCTTGTGCAGGATTATCGTCGTCTTAATAAAATCACTATTAAGAATCGATATCCACTTCCACTCACGGCAGATATCATCAATCGCTTAAAGGGAGCAAGGTACTTCACCAAGTTTGATGTTCGTTGGGGATACCACAACATCAGAATACGTGAAGGCAATGAATGGAAAGGGGCTATAGCAACCAATCGTGGTCTATATGAACCAAAAGTAATGTATTTTGGTATGACCAATAGCCCAGCGACTTTCCAAGCCCTCATGAATTCGGTCTTCGCCGATCTTATCGCACAAGATGAGGTAGCAGTCTATATGGATGATATTCTCATCTATAGTAGCGACCTTAAGCAGCATCGCAAAGTTGTACGCGATGTTCTTGGTCGTCTACAGGAATATGACTTGTACCTCAAACCTGAAAAGTGCGATTTTGAGAAGCAAGAAATGGAGTACCTTGGGATGATAATCCGTCCCAGAGAAGTGCAGATGGATCCTGGCAAGATCTCTGCAGTAAGGGATTGGCCTACACCCACAACTCTGAAAGAAGTCAGAGCTTTTGTCGGGTTTGCCAACTTCTATAGGAGGTTCATTAAGGACTTTGCTAGTATTGCACGTCCTCTTCATGACCTTACTAAGAAGGATACCCCTTTCCACTGGCATAGTGAGCAGCAAGCGGCCTTCGATGGTTTAAAGGAACGCTTCATACAAGAGCCTATTCTAAAGGTGTATGATCCACAGCTTCCTACTCGCATCGAAGTAGATGCTTCAGGCTTTGCTACTGGCGGAATCATGTCTCAAAAGTATCCAGATGGTCTCTGGCACCCTGTTGCGTATCACTCTGAGTCTATAAGCAAGGAAGAGCGCAACTATGAAATCTACAATAGAGAAATGCTCGGCTTAATTCGTGCTCTCGAAGACTGGAGGCACTTTTTAGAAGGCATATCCTTTGAAGTGATCACCGACCATAAGAATATGGAATGGTGGGCAAGCATGAAGGACTTAAACAGGCGCCAAGCTAGATGGGCCTTATATTTAAGTCGCTTTGTCTTCAAAATCACTTATAAAAAGGGAGAACATATGCAAGCCGACACATTAAGTAGATTCTCAAGAGACCATGTATCTGATAATGAAGACAACCGCCAAGTTCAGGTCTTAGGACCTAAGCATTTCCTGGCTGCTGCACAAAGCCATTTCCGCCCAGAAGTTGACTCCCTAGGAGATCACATTAAGTTCGCATCTTTAAGAGAAGCTGAAGTCATAGAGGGTCTTAAAAGTATCGATAAGACCGCTCCTAAAGCTCTCACAGATGGAACTGCGATGTGGGAGGAAGACGATGGATTCGTTTATTACAAGGGTAAATTATACGCCCCTAATGACAGAGCCCTGAGAAAGGATGTGGTTAAGTCATGCCACGACTCTGTTGCTACTGGACACCCTGGTAAAAACGGAACCATAGAGCTTGTTAGCCGCTATTATTGGTGGCCACGCATGGGAAGTTTTATAACGTCTTATGTCGAAGGATGTGACAAGTGCCAACGCTATAGAAAGGATATTCATCCTAAGGCACTTGTTCAGCCGCAAGAAGTTCCTGAAGGTCCTTGGCAAGTCATTGGTATCGATTTAATTGGACCATTGCCAATGTCTAGGGGAAAAGATATGATTCTGAATGTAGTAGACCACTACACGAAGCAGATTCATTTATTCCCTGTGACCTCTCAGATTACGGCTGATGGAGTCGCATCAATATACTTCGAACAAGTCTTCCCCTTGCATGGGATCCCTAAGAAAATCATAAGTGATAGGGGACCTCAATTTGCTGCAAGGAGTATGCGTGCCCTCCTAAAGCGGTTAGGAATAGACGCAGGTCTCACCACTGCCTATCACCCTCAAGCTAATGGACAGGTAGAGCGCAAAAATCAAGAAGTAGAAGTCTACTTGCGCTTGTTCATTAGTAAGAGGCAGGATGATTGGGTAGACCTGCTTCCTACAGCAGAATTTGTGATAAATAGTAGACTCAACTCAGCAACGGGTACTACACCCTTTGAGTTACTATATGGCTATACGCCTGATTTCACAATTCCTGCTGGAAGGCCTACGGGTATTCCTACGCTCAACAAGCATCTTCAGCATATGCGTTCCTTAAGAAAGGACACTGAGGCAGCTCTTCGCTTAAGTAAAAAGCGAATGCAAACAGACGTTGAACAAAGAACTAAGCCATATAAGTTCAACGTTGGGGATAAAGTTTGGTTGCAAGCAAAGCAAATAAAGATACATCAGCAGTCGTCAAAACTGGGTCCTAAGCAATTAGGTCCATTGAAGTCACTGAAGTTAGAAGTGACGTCGACTATAAGCTTGCACTTCCCCCTGCACTCAAGATCCATGATGTATTTCATGTTGATCGCCTCAGCCCTTATAAAGGGAACGAAGTCAATGGGCATAAGCCGCCTCCTCCAGAGCCAGTCACCATTCAAGGTGAGGAAGAGTACGAAGTTGACCACATCAGAGATTCAAAGATGTTTGGTCGTACTCTTAAGTACCTCGTCAGATGGAAAGGCTATGGAGAGGGTGAGGACACATGGGAGCCTAGCAAAAATCTAGAACATGCCCCGGATAAAGTTAGAGAATTCCACTCTAAAAATCCAGGTGCACCTAGAAAAATAGAGGCACTCATTTACGCGTCCTTGCCTTGGCAAGCTTCTCATAAGTACACAGAGGCCAACGCGGACGTCGACCCTTAAGAAGGGGGGTGATGTCATGGACGCGTATTATTTTCCCTATTTTTCTGTATTTTTACGGATTTATTTGGGCAAGATATAAGCGGCCAAAGTACTTAAGTTCCTTATTATTAGATATGATGCCAACATGTGCAACTTTGGGTCACGTGATCGTGGGATACATCATGTGATGTTATTTGACTGTGTGACAGTCTTGCCGTCTTTGGACTTCTATTGTTATAGATAACAATAGCGCATGTGCTTGTTCTGATTGGTGAGAACTCTGTAGAATACAATGGAACACTTACTATAGTAGTATTACGCGTTGTATTAGGATTTACTCAGCAGATAAGAAGGACGCGTCATCATGTAGTCATGGCCGCTTAGTGTGCATCAGTCAGCACAATAGATAAGGGCTAATAATAGAATCGATGTGTCAGCGTTGTAGTCATGTAGCATTACTCAGTAGTTAGTAATCGACTAAGCGCAGTAGTATATAAGACTTGCTGTAGCCTCCTGAGTAGAACCAACTTGTCCTCTTGGTTCCTACTCAGGTGCGCAATCCTCCTTTGTATTCTTTACTTTCCTTCCAATCTAACTTGTCCTCTTGGTTCCTACTCAGCCTGCCGCCGTGTGACTCTAGTCTTTGACCTTGAATAAAGGTCTTGATTGTTGACTTACGCCTCCACGTCGTCTGCAGGTTTGTGGTGTGATTTATCTCCACCATAGGCTTGCGTATCCAACCTCGGCTCGTTCAGCTTCTTCAAATCTTTTTGTCTTTACTTCAAGTTGTAGCCGATTGGACTCCGCTACAATTATGACGACGAAAGTTCCAAATTATGTGCCTGACTATGCTCACTTGGCAGAGGACACTGAGAGGTTTGTACTTCTCGTGCTAGACTCCTATATTGAGAGTATGACCCATTTCAATCTGCAGGCCCACTGTCAGTATCGCTTCCTCATTTAGCATCAGCACGTCTGATTATTGTGTGGTGCAGATATCAGAAAATACAAGCCCTTCTTTGACACATAATGATCAGCAATGGCTTACATAATTGATGGGCCAGCCGACGGGCAGAATCTCCCATAACTCATGGGCAGCCGACGTTGGCCGATGTCGGAGAATCTTCCATATTTCATGGGCCAGCCGACGTCGGCTGGCGGACCAAGGCATATCGGAGCATAGAGAGTGTGAATCGGACGAGAAATCATCTCTGGACACCCCCTTACTTCTCCGACCACTCTGGTAAGTATGTTTCCACTCCTCCACTCTAATAAAACAACTTGCACACTACTTTCCATAAAATACATATCCACACTTTGGGAAACACATGTAAACTACTTAAACGTGGTCCGACCACTTACACAGTACTGGTTGAACAAGGGTATGTCTCTGCACTCTGGTTAGTAGATGCCCATTCCCCCACCTTGATCCGACTGCTGTCACACTACTGGTCGGACCAATGTGCATGTCCGCACACTGGTACAAATATTACTTGGCTATTCCATCCCTTGCATAATCTGACCACTTTTATAATGATGGTCGGACCAGGGTACATTTACACACTCCGAAACATAGATATCTACTACTTTGAATCATATAACCACATACATTATGCATGTCAAGCCATGGTATATCTCCACATTCTAGTGAGCTAAGATCCACTCCTCCACTTTGATCCACCAACTTGCAAGCTATGGTCCAACTGGTGCATAACTCCACTAGGGTCAGCAGCTGTCCAGTTCCACACAATATCCTGACCACTTATTCACAAAGAATGCATCATATCATTACTATCGTCCGAAGCATTGTCTCTATCACAGGGCAATAAATAGGAGATGATAGGTGGAGCAGATATGGAGATGGAGGACAGTTGTTATCAAGAGAATGAAAGACTAACTGAGAGTGGAAGGTAGACCAAAAGCTTCTGCATTATGTGAAAGGGTAGAAGTAACTAGAGTATTGTGTCAAGCCAGTATCAATAATGGTGGTTGCACAGAAGGGAGAACACAATAATCCTAAGACAGATACAGTGATGTACCCCTAAACTCTTGCAGTGGAGCAGATGTGATAGGAGAAAGGGCCTTCTCCGAGCTTCTGGAAAGCTCCTCCCACAAATACATCTGCTGTGATGTATATGCCTTGTGGCCATGCTGTGACCTCTGTGCCGCTTTACTCATGAGTACCTTCCACTGCTCCGCCTTAGCACGAAAATATGCAGGAACCCATTCAGCTTCATTGTGAAGGCTTGCCTGCTCCTCCATCCATCTCTGGAACTGAGCCTTGGCACGAAGCCAATGAACCCTGTTAACTGTCCACTCTATGAGTGAGTTAAATGTAACACTGTTGTTGGCACTCACATTCATCCATCCATGTTCCATCTTGATCAACAGTTGTACCAAAGCTCCAGATCCAAGGAAGCTGAGTGTTACGCTGTCCGACCTGTGTTGCACCAAGAATCGCTGTGTTGACATGGAGGTCCTCCAATCGGAGCTCTGGTAGCTCTGGTCCTCCCTCATATGCATCTCTAATCTTCAGGAATGAATCTCTTGCCATGCTATAATTTCAGGCATGTTGATGAACAGTAGTGTCGACACTGTGGATGGCATCCCAAGCTCGGGTCTTGGTCCGCTGTGTGTTAGCAGGTCGGACCTGGTCACGGAACAGGGCGGACTTAAAGCCAAGGGCAAGGCGCATGCTGTGAATCGAGTCAGTCGCCTGTGCATATCGCAGCCTAGCTTCCTTCTCCGCAAGGGACTGGACACTGTGCTGCACACACCATTCCCATCCAAGAGTTGATGGGAGGAGGATGGATATGTCTTCAGCATTCACATTATTGATCCCAGAGCCGTCGGAGGTGCGTGGAGTATGGTGGTGAGTTGGGGATGATGGACCAGTAGTGTGTGAAGCACCAGAACCATCTACACTGTCCACATGGTCAAACTCTGAATAATCACCCAGAGGTAGTGTAGGAGCATCCTCTGTGAATCTATAGTGGAGCAGGTATGAGTCTGCCCGATGCTCAAACATGTCTATAAGCTTCTGAAGACGGGAACACTTATTTTCAATGATTTGAGCTTCCTCAGATGTATGTTGTGATCCATAGGTTCGGAGCTGATATCTGATGGCCAGTCTTCACAAATATTAGATGCAGGAGATGACAACCATTCAGGCGCACTTACTGCATTTCCTGAATTTTAAGACCACAAGCAATCCATGAGGTCTGCCCATGGACTGAACTGTCACCACTCTCCTCCGAAACGAGCTCCTGCTGGATCATTGCACGAGATGGAGCTTATCATATTCATAAGTTTAGATCAGATTGGAGGGCCACATGTTTCCTACCCTTTTCCTTGGCAGTGTCATATATGTCCATAGCTTCAGGACTGAGGTCCCTGCTCCGCTGAGCAGCCTGATCGTCCTTCAGCCATCCTTTGGTCTGCTTCTTGAAGCGCTTGGTGAGAGCCATGAATGCCTCAGCACTTAGTGCCAGGCCATCCTCTAAGCGCTTCCAACGCTTGAGAAGTGAAGGAACTATCACATTGGATGGAATTTCAGCAATGCACATGGTAAATGATAGGACAATACATACCAATGCGGACCATCTTCTTCCAGTTGGAATGGTTCATATGGGCATCGAGGACTTCTTGCCGATGTGCCAATGTCATTCCACGTAGGCTTCTAGAAATATTGTTTAGAGGGGCCCACAGTGTCTCTATTATTTCTCCATCGACCTGCTTTGCTCCAGGAATGAAGCTCGGAGAATAGCGGGGCAAACAGGAATCTTGATGTCCATGAATGTGAAACAGTCCAATGCCAGTGCGGAGTTCCATGGAGCTGGACAGGGATAGGCCTGGGCTCTTTGCAACCCTTTCCTTGAAGTTAACACGATATTGGCACATAATATCATACATGACAAGCGCCACAGGGATGTCCTCCATATTGTAGGAGAGTGCTTTGCAGATGCTATAGTCCATATTTATCTGCCTATCGGATGTAATAGGTCAGCTCCTACATAAGACCTCTCAACCAACTTGCTTACCGCTCTCCCTTCTGGAAGTCCACTACAGATGTCGGAACAAAGAATCCATGGTGACAGGCAGTTGCTCCGATGCCTGTAACATCCAAGTGTGGTCTACTTGAATTTGCTTGTTCGATAGCCTTGTATGTGTTACATGTACTGGGCTATGGCAGGATATAGCTAGATCCAAGAGAGAATGAATTCACACTTACCTGGACCATCTCAGCTCCACTTCGGAGGTGGGCCTTGTAGAGATCTGGATTGGCCAAGAATGCCATTCCAGGTGACAGGGCGATGTCGTCCTCCTTCGTCCGATATCTCATATGCTCAGCAGAGAAGTTCCCATCCATGATAAATGTCCGTATGAGATGATCCCTTGAGATGAATTTGTTAGGGAAAGGATAGAAGAAATAAATCATATCAACATACTGGGGATATTTCACTTTCCAGTCATCAGGAAGATTTATCCCAGGCTGTGGACATGCGGGGCAGAAGATGGCCATGGACCCATCTTGAGGTGTCTCTTGCTCCGCCTGATATCCAAGCCCAGTCTGCATCCTATTCTTCAAGTCTCTCCATTGACGGGATGCCCTTAATAATTGTTTGTACCGATTCTACGACAGTAGGTCAACTCAGAATGTAGGTGCAATGGCTTGTCTTACTGGGACATGATCAGGGAACATAGCACTTGTCATGCTCTGCAGCTTTGAATAATACTGCTGAGCTGTTGTTTTACACTCCAAGTTATCGGTCAAGAAATTGTCCAAGACAGCAAAGGTGAATATATTCTCAATTTGTTTGAAGGTGGAAGGAAAGAGCCCCACCCTCAAGAGCTGCTCATCCTTGCTGTATGCGTCGGAGCAAGCACAAAAGAGTACTTCTGTTACGAACTATTGCCGTTTTCCCTTATCGTTTCCACTTGACCATTCCTTTCGATTGCTTCCATTTTCTTGGTGACCTTGTGACTCGTATACGGTTACAATCCGATCAGATTCCAGTCTCGGCCCTTATCTCGCACCTACCCCATGATCGTACCATTGGTAGGTTTTACGACTTTTAGAATCCGCTGACGACGTCAGAGTCCCGCGTGACTCCGCGGAAACTACTAGTACTTTCTATATGACTCATAGTACGATAAGCTCACTAGGACCCGTATCCTAGGATCGCGCCATATGTTTGGTATAACCAAACATCGTGTACTTGTATATAAGTCATGTGCTACCTAGCTTGTACGGTAGTTCTGACTTCTTGTGTAATACCACATCAGTACTCACGAAACCGTCTTCGACTTGCCTTTGCGCTTAAGTCCCTTGCTCGCCTTCGTGCCTGAGCATTGTCTACTCTGACTAAGGTCGATAAGCTTTCAAAGCTAGAATGACTCTTATTCATCACCGAACTGAGTCCTAACCGACTCGCTCTACCAGAACCTTTGACAGTTGACTTCGAAGTACACGTCGTACTTAACGCCCCTGTGGTGGCGTTACATTAAGTCAGAACTCTCTTCACCGTGGCTTTGTCCAGCCGAAGTAGAACCAAGTTCAGCCCCGAATACATCGAACTCCTTCATAGTGACAAACTCTCAGACAAAGTCAAAGGATCGGCTGTCTGGAGAGAAAGTCAAGAGTATTCGGGATACTACATCTTCGAACCAAAAGAAAACGCCTACAAGCCCATTCACTATTTGGAAGATAAACGACTTTGGGCCTTCATCGAATATTCCAAAACTGAAGGACGGTGGTACACGTTTAAACCTGTACCCAACGACCTAGGAGTAGGACCATTTGCGCCAAAAGGGGCAGGACTTGATACAGACCAACCAGACTCCCCAAGCGTCCCAGTACCCGTAACCGATCTACCAACATCATCGTTCCCAATGTCACAAAGTCAAGCAAGCACGACCCTCACAGCAACAGGAGGGGGCGTTCCTGCATCGGGAGGAGGCGCGCCATCCGGAGGAGGAGTCCCCGCATCCGGAGGAGGTCCGCCATCTGGAGGAGGGGTCCCCGCACCAGGAGGAGGTCCACCACCCGGAGGAGGCGGTGGCGGAGGCGGAGGCGGTGGCGGTGGCGGTGGCGGTGGCGGTGGCAGTGGCGGAGGCGCTGCCCCTGCTCCGATCGCGCCCGCACCAGGAGGACATGGACGGTTGGGAGGAAACCCACCCCCTCAATTTGACGGCAATAGGGAACAAAGCAAATCGTTCCTGAGAGCCTTCACACTGTATAGAGGGATGAACCCCAATGTGGACCAGTTAGCCATTCCCTATCAAAGAGCCATGACGTTCCTCTCTTATATTAGAGGACCGTTAGTGGACGACTGGGTCGACGAACAAGCGCAGTGGCTGGAAGGACAGATCAACAACGGGGTGCTCCACAACGAAAATAACTTGTGGGACACAATCCATACGCGTTTTGTCCAGGCCTACACCGACACTGCTGAACAAACCAAGGCGCGCAAGCACTCCAAGCCT